>JAYECN010753147.1:0-45724 GCA_035222435.1 Microcambeva ribeirae | reverse complement strand
ACTGTGACCTTGGCTGTGGTGCTGGTGTTACCAAGTATTTGCTGGTCCTGCTTCTTTTTTTTTTTTTTTTTTAAAAAAAAAAGGAGAGAAAAAAACTTAAGAGCCTTGTTACAAGAAAACCTGTAGGGCTTTATACCACCTAAAGTCAGGTTTTTTTTGTTTTGTTTTCATTTTGTTTTTCTTCTGTCTAGTTCATGAAGTTTCGCTCTGCATTGACACAATTTTCAGATTTTTTTCTGTGTGACTTGGGTTTTATTTTAGAAATGAAATTTATATCTTGATTGTCTTTCAGGAAATTCAAAGCTTGTTTCAGCTCCAAGTTTCTGTCAGATGATTTTCTGTTCCAGAAACCAGTGTGAGCTTTCTGAATAGGTCTACATGTGCAGTGAGATAAAGAGAGGGTTGGAAGTACAGTGTACTCAGTCTTATCCAAATATATTGGGGAGGCTGCTGAAAACAAACATTAAATACATCGTGTAAGAGTATTTTTTTCTGGTATGTTGTTTTTAGAAGACTGTACTAAATGGCTGATTTCTTTTTTTTTTTTTTTTGGCAACAGTTTTTTGTGTTATTGCAGTGCTGCATCTAGCTAAGCAGAGTGAACAAGGTGCCTGTAAATATCACCAAAAACACACTGAGATGGTCTCCTAAGCTCTGAACTCTGTGTTAAGTTACAGAAATAAAATAAGGAGCCCTTGTCTGCAGTTTTTCAGCTTTACAGCTGTGGTGTCCTTGTCTGCGGTCCGTTTTGTCATGGGACGTATCCTCCTTACTTTCATCGGACTTAACCTTAACAAAAAAGAGATGTGAATTCTCCTTCATCCCATATTCCAACTGAATTTCTCCCGCAACTTTCATGTAATTCTCTGTTCCCCTGTCATGACCCAAACACAGCTTGCACCACTTACAGTAAACGTCAACCCTAGTCATGGCATTGCCCGCTCTCCCTGGGCTCACCAGCACAGTGCTTCCCTTGTTCTTGTCTTCCTAAGTTCAGGGTATTTTCTGTGAACTGGTTTGTCAAAAAAATCTTTGTACCTAGAAGTGCAAATAGGGAGGAATTATTTGTACACATAAATGGTCCAGGTAGTTCCATGCCATTATGCGTTCTCAGATGTTCAAGTTATTTCTTGAAAGCACTGCTTTCCTTTTTTTTGTGAAGGTCTGTGGTGTTTCATTCAAACGCTTCCTGATTGCTAATTGCTATTTGAGGGTTTTGACTTGCTTCAAGGCAGAAGGAGCTGCCAAAAAAAGAAAAAAGACTAAACATGAGTCACAAAGTTTTAGTAACTTTAATGGGTAAGTGAATAGAAGATAACAGTGTGCCTTTTAGGTGCAATCCAGAGCAACCGAGACCATTTATTGTCAAGTGCTAAAGAGTGACTATTTATTTCTGCTAGGTCCCATGGAGCAAGATTGTTTGACAGGACCTTTCCCAAAACATTCTCATCTGTCAGTGAATAGTCTACAGAGCTTGAAACAACAGTAGTCAGAGTTTTTCCTCTCAAGTTACTCTGTTGAAAAATTACTTAAAACACAGCTTTTGTCCCTCCTTACTTTTTAGTTCTTTGGCTTAAATTTGCTCTCTGACATTCCTTAAAATTTTTATGGAATTGTGAAAAAATGGGAAGTTTTGTGCCTGAGGGTGGATGGATTTCACAGAAGCAGGGATGCTTTTCTCCTTCATTTCTCCCTCCCTCACTTTGAGATTTTTTGTAAGGATGATAGATTCACTTTTAGCACTGTGTAGGGTGATAGTAACTGTAATTAAATGTTTCTGTACCAGTGAAGGGATTGAACTATGGTGGGTGTTGCCTGAGCATTCAGAAACAGGTGGAAATGGGTCAAAGAGAAAGGAGAATGTCCACAATTGATGAGGATTAATATAGATGATATTTTGAAGGTACTTTGGATATCATTTTGAACACATCTTTCTTCTGGTCCTGATACACAAAGAAAGAGCAACATCCGAAATGTAATGGCTGAGCGTAAACTAAAGAATTGATATAATTATGGCAATCTTCACAGGTTTAGTTATTTTAGCCAGTGCTGTTGGGAAGGCAAGAAGGAAGTCAGTTTGTGCAGGCCCAGGATGAAGGGCTGCAAAAATACCCTGGAAAAGGAGGAGCCGGGTGCTGAGGGGTGAGGCTGCTGGCACTGTGCTGTGAGTAGCTCTTGGGGGTTCAGGCCCTTGGTCTGCAGAGCGAATGCTGCCAAAAGGTAATCTGTCCTCTTTGCAGAGCTTATTGGGCTACCTGAATCCCTAATTGCTGGTTTGTGGATTCGCAGTGTTAGGGGTTGTCCAGAATTAGATGAAAGCTGGAAAGTTCATTCCTGTAGTCTGGTCAGGCTTGGTCACAGATATCCAGATGGCAGTCAGGTAGCGGAAGTGACAGACAGAAGGAGCTCAGTCGCAGACATGTCACTAAAGCCACCGCCAGTTAGGCCTATTTATAAATCTGGCGTCACGAGATTTCACCTGCGCGCCAGCCGCAGAGTGAGCGTCTGTGCTGCACGTTCTAGGAAAGCTGATTAAATTCCTGAAACAACTCAGTCCCGTGACGTGTAAAGACCGTCTGGATCCTGTCTGTCTCTGTGACACCAAGTGCTCAAACCTGTCCTGAAGCTGGAGGAAGCGGAAAGCACGGGTGAAGTTTTGCAAGCAGATGGTAGAAACTGCTGATTATAACTTCATGGTTGGTTTTTAGAACAAGAGGGTTATCAGGAAACTGGTGGTATTTCTGCATCAAGCCAACTACTACTTGAAATGCTTGGGGTTTGTAGTTCTGCTCTTTGTAACATGGGGTTTGATGCATTTCCAAGAATCAGCTGACTGTTTTTACCTAAGAGATCCCTCATTATCGCAGGGACCAGTGCTTCCAGTGCTCTTGAATTTTCCTCCCTTATCCTGATAGATTATGTGGCCTTGGTCTTTTGCATTGAAGGTTAAATATTATTTAGAGTTTAGGATGGATAAGAGGCATGGTTTGTAGAAATATCAAAAGAAGCGAAATAAAATCAGTAAGAATGTATATCAGTAAGAATGTATATGGTTTTGCAGCAGAGAAACAGATGGTAGAAATGTAAGTTTATTAGTGAAAATTGACATAATACTGTCTCAGGCATACCTTTGCATTATTCCTGATTCAGGAGGACAGCATGAAGTATTCTAGTTGCAGAAAGGTATGCTAGCAACTTCAGACTCTACACAAGGAACAGACAGTATGTGATTAGGCTTACTCTTATTTATTTTTTTTTTCCTGGAAATAGAAAAGGTTTCCTAATGCTCTTCTGTTGTGCAGGTATCTCTATGTACCTGTGGAGGGCTTGTATGCATCTCTAAGCCCTCAGTTTGACCTGTCATGCACAATTCTTTAAAAATTATATAAACTTAATCAGCTGATCTCAAAATAGCCATTGTAAGGCTCTATACCCCGCAGCAAGTACCTAAAGCTTGAGCACTTAAGAATATTGCTTCCAAGAGGGACTTCATGGTTCAATTACTGTAAATTCAATTCCGTGATCTCTCTGCTGACTCTAAAAATTATACCAGAGCTACAGCCTTGTCTGGTGAATATTTGACGAGTGTCACTCATTCATTTTAAATGGACATCAGGCTGTAGTTGTATTAAACCATTTTAATAATTGGCACATTCCCTGGAATCTGGTGTGTCTAGAGCAGCTCTGCACGGAGAGATACTCTTAGGTGCCCAAAAGGGAGTGTATGGCAGTAGCTTACCTGTGCTAATGAGACCTGTTAATCAGCAGCACTGCTGAGCAGCAGTGAAGAATCGCGAGGCTGTGGTGGGGCTCTTGCGTTCTGTAAAAGCAGCACGTTTTCCACTGGCATGCTTTGCAGGTGGCAGTTGTTGTGATTTGTATCAAAGAGAATAGACTCTGAAAGATCAGACTTGTGCCTGCTATGTGCTTGCAGAAACCTCAAGATGTTACTCTTCTCGTGTCTTGCAAATTGATGGAATAGAAATGTGTGGAGTTTGAACCCTGCTTTGTGAAGGCTTTAGTTTAGGAATGACAGTGTGATCGCAGTGCTCTTGGCTTTGCCAGGAAAGAGGGCATGCTTTAGCACCTCCATGATTAGCAGTATAAACAGTGGGTTTCTTGTCTTAGTTACTGAATCTTCTTTCACCTCTGTAAATCTTCCTAAATACATTTGTTTACTTGTTCAAGGGCAGTTGGAGAGCTTGACCTTGGAAAAATGCAGTTTAAGAAGAGGGAAAACATCCTCCTTCCTTTCCTGCTTATACTTTTATGAAATATTTCCTTTATTTATTTCAGTTTTGAATATTTTTAAATTACGTTCATTAGAATTGATTTATGCATGTATTGCAGTGAGAGCTTCCTGCCAAACACAGTCTTAAGTGTTCCTTTAGCCAGTGGATTGATCCTTTCCCTCTCTTTCCTCCTATTCCACTCCCTGGATGTGATTCTGGTCTGTGATCCATCTGGAAACAGAGCCATATGGTCCTAACACACTGCATACAGTACAAGTCCTCCCGGTCTGGGATGGGAATTGGCACTGAATCAAATTGGAGTTCAAAAGTTTAACCACCATATAGTAATTTACACATCTGCTAATAAACTGAACTGGACCTTGCTTTGCGCGCTATATGAAATGGCCTTTCATGTTGTGATTGTTCAAGAGGAGGATATAAGATTCCCATAGTCTACATGGAATTCAGGAATAACACCACCATAAAATTATGGATTTCCCTTGTTTTTAAAGCTGACACAGGCTGGAAGGCTTTGGGTTGCTTTCTGTCTACATGAAAATGAATCTTCAGTTTTTGTGTAATTTTTTATGCTTTGTGAAATTCCCATGAAATGTGACACTTCAGGCTATGCAGACCCTGTGTAAAATGAGGAACTGAACCATGAAAAATGCACATCCTTAACTACTGAGCAAAGAGTAAGTACTTGAAAAGTAGTCTCAGGG
Organism: Microcambeva ribeirae; assembly: GCA_035222435.1. NCBI lineage: Eukaryota > Metazoa > Chordata > Actinopteri > Siluriformes > Trichomycteridae > Microcambeva > Microcambeva ribeirae. The sequence continues at coordinate 40,770 of JAYECN010753147.1, read as the reverse complement.
GCCTTTAAAGCCATTTTGGATGTTATATGATTTAAGTACTCAAACTTTATGAAGGAAAACAATGTACTGATTCCAAATGGTAGGAGCAGATGGCAGAGTATTTCTTCCTTTCTGTAGTAATCTTTTAACCTGAAGTATGCAAAGACTGATTTATGAGAAAGGAGAACAACGTTCCTGAAATAAAGACATTCATAAGCTGGCACATATCTGCAGGCTTTCAAGCAGTGCCCTGCCACTAATGATTGCATTGTGAACTGCTTCGACTAAATGTATGCATACAATATACTGCATAGCACAGTGGGGAAAATAACATTTGCTTATTCTTTTTTTCAAGATTAGATGTTCCCAGTGGTATTTGTAATGTTGTTATAGGGTGCCAGACAAAGTACTCTATCCTAATACAGAAGCTAAGGATATTAAGGGCCTTTAAATGGGAGAAAAAGTCAAACATATATTTAAATGTATGATAATTAGTAACTGCTGACTGCTGTTCCATGAAAATAGGCATATGCTATAATTACATGTCAAAAATGAAACTCTTTGAATGTCTTTGGAGTTGATTTCTATATTTAGGTATGTTTGAATTACTTTAAGTTACATTTTAGCACTCTCTGTATTTTTTGCAAATATGAGTATGTATGCATTTCTCTAGTTCATGTTCTCCTGGGTGCAGTCAGAGAACTGGAGTAACAGATTGTAAACACGTCAAATTCTCCTTTTAATTACCATGAGACAGGTAATTACCATGAGGCCCTCTTGGAGCCTCTGTTTGCAACTCTATCAAAATATTAAAAATAGAAAAATAAGGAATGCAATTCTGCATGGATCTGAGGACTATGGTTAGAGGAGGGCATAAGACACACTGTGTTTACTGCTGTTTGGGAAGGTAGAATTAGCCAAGAGGTGAGTGTCTACATGGATTGAATGAAGAAAGATGGAAACTTTTGTTTGCTTCTTTACGAAGGATGAGGACCAGTTTACTGTTTTAGTGCTACTTATTTTCATGTGCATGAGTTGAGGTAGATGGAGGTGTTGAAGGGAAGAGAGCAGTATATGGGATCATCCTTGCACCGCCCACATAGACACGAAGGTTATCAGTGCATGCGTGAACAGGGACGGCAGCAACGCCTGAGACGCAGCGAAGCCAAGCTGCCATGGCAAGGAAGACAGGAACAACATCTCTTGTTTTGAAACAAGACATGGAAAAGTACTGTCATGTTGTCCGTCCCTGATGGCTGCAGCAGTTGCACACTTGGGAAAAGTACAGGTTTAGAGACTTCTTCAGAGTTGTATACAAAGTAGGAATAAAAGACCACCTAAAACTATGAAGTTTGTAATTTTAATGTGGTTTATTTGTTGTTTTATTTCCAGGCAAGCAGTAATTGTTCAGGTTTGGGGTTTGTGAGGCATTTACAGTTTTTCCTATTTAAATTTTCTTGTTAAACCATGTGCTCTTAAGCCAAGAAAGGAGAACATACAGATCTCCTGCCCCCTAGTGATACAATAGAGCTGAGTTTCATTAGCTGCTAAAAGTGTAGTGTGTCTTTTCAGTAATTTTCATTTGAAATTTCTTCCCAGAGATTTTAGTAAAGAGACTTTTACTGCAGTGTGTGCCATGCACATTTCATTTAATTTACTTCTTTTAATATGTTAACAGCAAGAAAAAAAGTATTCTTCCCTCTAACAACTTTAGTAGTTTGTTTGTTCTTTCATTTTTAAGTGGTCTTGAAGATGACCAAAATGATTTTTAAAAGTGAAGGGGAGGGAATATTCAGAGTGCATGGGATCAGGGGAACCGTCAGCTTGTGAATGTAAGACCAAGGCTGGAATGTTTCAGTCCCATAGATTGATGTTTCTGAAAAGTGACAACTAAGTTAGAGGTTGGAGAATAATGCTTTGATGATAAACTTGCACAATAAACCAGAAGACCTCTGGATGAAGTATAAAAAGTGTATATAGAGAAGAAGAGTTTAAGGTTCGCCCACAGATTCCTTGAAAAGACACATCAAAGGAAGGAAAGTGTGAGTGAGAGAGACTCTGTAGAGAAGGGGCTCCCTGAGGCCAAAAAAGCAAGCAGGGTTATCTTGCTAACTTTAGGAGGCAAATCCTAAAGGTTAGTTAATTAAAGATCCTAAAGGTTAGTCAAATTAATGCTTGGGGTGGGCAGACTTGTCTTTGGAGTTTGCTGTTTATCTTCAGACTTTTCACTGTACTCTGAAACAGAGACACTTGTCCTGTTTGCTAGGAGGGGGAATGCCATCGTCACTTCTGCTGTTACAACGCACTAACTTGAATCACTGAGGTGCCACTGAGCAGGAGGAAAAAGTGTATCTATGGCATGTCTGAAGTGGGTTTGTTTAAATGGCAGATGGGGCATTAAAGACTCTGCCAATACTGAGCAATATCCTATTTCCTCCTACTTAACCTCCTACTACACATTATCACCTCTCCAGAGAAGGATCTTGACTTCCTCCGTCCCTATGTCTCCTGCCTTCTCTTGTCCCTCAGACCAGAGCTGCTAAGTGCCGTTCCAGAAAGGCCTTGTTGTTTTGAAAGCCAGGCCACAAGTCAGCTGTGAGGACAGTGGGGTTGCACAGCACTTTAACACCTGATGAGTTTCAAGTACCTGAAGTGAAAAGTGTCCCTGTTGGCAGACTTTTTCTCCTGGGCTCTATGTCACAGCAGCCTGCTGCTTTGTGCAGAGATCTGTGTCGGGGAATGGGCACATAGAAACATACATGCTTTTGATAAAGATTTTTAACTATATTCCTTAATATTTGGAACAAATACACTAAGAACATTATTAAGGTTCATGAACATGCTCTTGAAAATAAGAAATGCCTGTACATCCTGACTTTGTATGCATGTGTGCCCCCTTTGTGCACAAGCTGATACAGTTTATGATCACAGAGGAGTGTGGTGTTTTCCACAGCTGCCCTGCTTCAGTCAGTGAACACCATCGCACCTGTGCACTTAATGAATGCCTTTTAAATAGGCTGTCTTATCATCAGTGTTTCCCAAAACCTTTGGGATTTACTTCATGCTATGTAAACTCTATTATAAAATGTTTGTTTTCCTCAAGGATTTTTCAGTGGTTTGTCACTAAATGTTATCCAAGAGCTTTACAAATGCCACGCTATTCCCAAGAGCTGAAAGGGCAGCATTATCTTTGCCTTACAGATAAGGAAATGAGGCACAGAGAGTGTATGTATTCTGAATTCAGAAAAAATAAGTAAGCCTACGTGCTGTTTTGGGGACCTGTTACAGCACTTTCCGTTTCTGCTTTTTCTTCACTTTGAAAGTTTCTTTCGCCTTTTAAACTCTTGCCCAGCCTGTTACAGTTTTAGCTCTCTGACCTGTCTAGACATGAATCATTTTCCCCTCTCCATATCGACTTCGATTCCCCTTCATCAGTTCATCAATTCTTTTGCTTCATCCATTCATTTACATCATCAATTCATTTACATTAATTTCTCCATAAGTTCAAGCTGACTTAAACATCTTCCTTCCCATCGCTTGTTTCCCATTCTGTCCTAGTCTCTGGGATTCTGGCACTGCAGCTGTGTTTGTATGATACTGTAATATACTTGACAGAGAAAGGTGATCTTCTGAAAAATTACTCAACAGAGAAAAAGGTGCGCTTAGGAGAGGGGTATTTTTGTTTTTTAGTGCTGTTGAATTACCCAGCCCAGTTCTCTGAGTTGGGACACACACTCCTTCGCCAGCAAAAAACCCCAGTTAGGCCTAAGACAGCAAAAGAACGGAGCATGCTGTGGTACTGCTATCAAATATATATAGTCACAGTTTTAGCATCCTTTTTTTTTTTTTTTTTTAACTTCAGTATCTCTCACATCAGTTCTCTCCCTGTGTTTCTTGCAGCCAGATAGCTTTTTTTTTTTCCATTTTTTCCCTCATTTAGCCCAGTCACTTCATATCTCGTCATGACCCTCAGACTCTCATCAGCCTTCCTGTCAGAGTTCCTCCCTTCAGTCATTCATGTCATCAAATTTCTTGGATTCAAACTTTGGTTTCCTTCTGTGTTCAGATCAGAATCTTCCTACCCACCATCTGAGTAAAAATACAGTTCATTTAAAAAAGGAAAAACACAAGCTTTCTACTCCCATTTTGACTGCCATATCCTTCTTTGATGTGCACCAGAGGAGGTTGAGCTATGAAGATTCAGAAGTTTCTCCTGATTGGGTATGTTCAGTACAGACTAGTCTATTTTTCTTCGGAAAGGATAAATATTTTTTCTTACAGTCAGCTTCATAAAAAGTATGAGTTCTTCAATGCCTTTCATTGCACTGAGAGAGAGAGAGGAGGAGGAAGAGATGAGGAAGAAGAATTGGACAGGATACTTGCACAGCTTCACATTTTCAGGCTTTTGGAATCCTACTGATTTGTTACATACTTAATGATCTTTTTGACAACATAGCCAATGCTTCTGTATCTCAGAAAAAGCAAACTGCTATGCATTTAGAGTGTGTAATAGTTCCCCGAATCATCTTGTAAAAGAGCAAGACCTTCTCTTTTGACATTAGACTCATCTTAGGAAGGCTGCGTTCCCATAATTACTGCTTAAAGTTAGGTACTGTGAATGTCACTTTACCTGCACCTCTGTAGACAAGCAGTAAATGGAATTCATAAACAAATATAATGTTCTTTGTATTGTTTTGTACCCATATGAACCATACTGTATGATAACACACACTGCTTTATCCATGAACTAAAAGAACAAGCTGGGAGGAATATTTGTGAACTCAGGGAACTGGCTGTCCTATGGCTGTGAATAAACATCCTGAAATGCTTGGAACGACCAAGCTGATCAGGATGGAAATCTGCCTGCCCTACAGTTCTTGTTAGGAAGACTGTGATTCTGTACCTGGTACCCATAGAACTAATTAAGTGACACCTTGCAGCCCTGTGCTTACAAAGGCTGGACTTGGTTTAGCAGTCATTGAAGAGGTGTTAGCTTCATTGCCTCAGTTGAACAAAGACATGAGTAGAGAGACTACCAAAATAAAGAGAGAAAGCCAGAATCCTATTTGCTAATGCATGTTAGCAGAGCCATTCTTGATCCCTGGAATGATCGCACGTGTCTTCCCAAGCCAGGTCAGATGGTGACATGTGTCTTCAAGGGTCCAAGACAGTGCACATGCTGGTCAGGATATTGGTTTATTGAGTACCATGGACAGGGGCCACTCAGTGGGCATCTGCACAAGACATCGTTGCGGCCAAAGCATAATTTTTTAGTGCCATGTAAAGCAGGTGAGTGCTTCCAAGTCTATTTCTTGCAGGCATACCACTTTCAGTCCTCCTGTGCAATTCTTTTTGGTTCAAAGCCTTTCAAGTCCCTTAGAGTATGATTTGTTGATGGAAACTTTAAGGCAGCACTGCAGGTGTTCACAGAATCCCCTCTCAGAGTGCTTCTCACGTTGTGAAAACTCTTGCACTGCAAAAAAAAACAAAAAGACATTTCTTTTTGGTGCAAAGCACATCTCAGGCACTCATGACCTGCACTCCTTATATGCTGATTCATTTGAACATAGCAGTGCTGCAATCTTAAGCAGCCTTATCATATTTTCAGAATTCCATGTGAACCAATTTGTAGACGATTGACACGCTTGTTCCTGAGGTATATCAAAATGAATTAGTTTGTTATACTACAGTATATGGACTGCTGTTTGGCTGTTGTTGTCAATAGATTGGTGTTTTCAGACCTTGCAAAAGCTGTGTCAGTAAGATAGATAGATTTTTTTCTCTCTAGGAATGGCTACCAGCATCACATACTTAGTTCAGATAAGATCATCTTCTAAGAAAAGAAAAAGACAATATACTGTGGTCAAGAAAACAACTTAACTTGATAAACTAATACATTTTATTCCCGTTACCATCTGAGGATACTGCTCATCTGAAATATATCGCTATCCATGAGGGAGCTACCTGAAGAGGAACTAATGGTTGCTTATCCTAAAGAAATTATGATTTCTATTCACATCAGTGTGAATAAGATGACACATACTGTATTCTTGATTAACCTACTCTTCACCCATACTGTACTAATAATTGTCAAGGAATCAGAAGAGTGGTCCAACTTGCTCTGACCTTTGTGCTTGTAGTAAAGGAGGCCATGTAAAAGGTCATAGTGAATCCAGGAGGACCAATTCATATTTCGGCATAGTTTCAGAGCTTTAATCATAAAGTCACAGGATGACTGAGGTTGGAAGGAACTTCTGGAGATCATCTAGTCCAAGCAGAATCACCAAACATGCAGAATCACTTAGAGCATGTTGCCCAGGATTGTGCCCAGCTGTTTTTTGAACATCTTCAAGGAAGGCGATTTCACAACCTCTTGGAGAAATCTGTTCCAGTGCTTTGTCACCCTCATAGTTCTCATGTTTAGCTAGAACTTCCTGTGTTTCAGTTTCTGCCCACCAATACTCATACTGACCCTGGGCACCAGTGAAAAGAGTCTGGTTCCTTCGTCTGGTTCCTTCCTCTTTGTACCCTCTGTTCAGATACTTACGCACATGGATAAGATATCCCTTCAGCTTTCCCTTCTCCAGGCTGAACAGGCCCAGCTCTCTTGGCTTTTCCTCATGTGAGAGATGTTCCAGTCTCTTGATCATTTCAGTGTCTGTTCTCTGGACTACAGTAGCTGCGTGTTCTCGCTTGTACTGGGGAGCCCAGAACCGCACACAGTATTCCAGATGTGGCCTCACCAGGCTGAGTAGAGGGGAGGATCCTCCCTTGACTTGCTCGCAGTCATTGCATGGTCTCTTGCAGGGCATGTGATTTCTCCATAATCCTGTGAGGGCAGTGACAACAATACTGTTGGCCTTTGAATTAAATGTATGGATGAACTGGGGAGAAAGAAAGTTCTCGGGAAAATCTTATTTATAAGTAAGGATTTTGGTTTTCCCCCCATTATTTCCCAGTTATTTGCCTATCATATTGCAATAGGACAGCAATAAAAACACAATAATATAGAAATACCATGTTCATAATTGGAGAAGTAATCTTTGTTGTTGTTTTTTCTACGGTCGTGAAACATGTCATGCTTGTATTTTAAAGGTATTGTGATCATTCCCTTTGAAAACACAAGCTGTTTTGTCCATGCTCTGAAAATGTTGGAAACTTTCACTAAAAATAATCAGGGTATTACAGTGTTACTTTAGCTGAATTTCTCATTTTTCAGTAATGTTCCTTTGTGTATGTGTTGGCGTTTTTTTCTGTTTTTTATAAATAAAACTTTTAAAAGTCCTGCTTACTGGGCAATGCTGTGAGAACCACAAACATATTGCTGCATATCAAGAAATGCCAGTACATATCTTAATATATACTTTATGTAAATTACTTAGGACTGTGGTTTCTCTAAATATAGTGATTAGTTTTGGTATTTCTGTTCTTCCCCCCAACTGTTGTGTTCCCAACAAGAACCACGTTGCATCTGAACCATATTGCATATGCTCTAATGGCTCAAAAATATTTTTAATCTCTACTCTTTCTGCACCTAATGAAGAACATTGCGTACTACAGTTTTGAAAGTGAATCTTTTTTTTTTTTTTGTATCAAATGACGTTCAGAGAGTCAAAAACATTCATTTTTAGAATTTCTTTCTCTTGAGGTTTCAAATCTTCTTCTGTCATTACTGCTAGCAGAGAAGCATTCAGCAAATTAAAATTGTGAAGGAGGTTTATTTTTGCAAAACATTGGTCTCACTGTAACCAGTTTTAGACTGTCAGTTGGTTTTCCTTTGCACAGGAACATAGTTACTGATGTGTGCCAATGATGGAGATGGCTTCTGCTGCCTCTCTTCCAGTTTAGGGAAAACACAATTTTCCTGTCCCCAAAAAAGTACAGTAAATCAATAGTCCTGCAGCACTATGGCTATTTGTTACCATATCTACACCATCTCTTCCATTCATCTAGACTGTGGAATTGTTATAGGTTAAAGTTAACTGGTTACTTATTTTCAGTGAATTAGTTTGAACTTTTTTAATTCTTGACCCAGTCTACCATGGGCATGTATAAATTACTGTAACAGCATTAGGTAAGGAGTTCTCCTTAGTAAGATAGGCCTGAACGGCTTCTTCCAGTGTTGACTTTGTTGCAAAGTGTGCCTGAAATTCTTGCTTTGGTGACCGGACTGAAACACCTTGCTTGCTTGCTTGTTTACTTGCTGGCTTTCTTATTCTTCTTTTTTACCCTACCCTTCTGTTGCATGCCTAAGGGATGATCTTATACAAATCAGTTTCTACTCCAGCTGTTTCAATTTCACCATCTATAAAATCTTGTGCTATTATATTTACTGTCTTATAAGTGTTCTTTTGAAGTTTGTGGATAAAATTATATACTCATAGCATTTTCATGAAGGTCCGTAGAAATGACTTAAGGCTTCTCCTTGGAGAATGATGAGAGTTTTGACCAGGGTTGACACATGGTACTTGAGGGCAGAAGCGCCCAAGTCCTTGCTGCCGTAGGGAGAGAAGGAGAGAGCAGTGGGGAGAGAGCCAAAGCAGATAGACCTGGGAAGTGACCTGGAGAGCTGTGTTTGCTTATTAAAGTCACGCTATTGCTCCAAAAGAGATGGAAGGGGGTGGCAGTCAGATGCTATTGCTTGAATAAATCTCCAACTCAAACTGCCCCTCCTTCAGCTTTTTGAGAAGTACCTAGAGCCCGATGATAACTAGAGAGACAAGTGCTGTGAACCAAGTGTGGAAGTCTGCTAAAGCATGTCAAAAGAACCCAGGAGTGGTTTTGAAATAGTGATACAATGCATAATAAGCATAATATTTTTATGCCTACTTACACATAATATTCATAATATTTTTACTGGAGTGTGTCAGAGATATAATTAGAGTTGGCTGGATACCCACAGGAATTCTTACACTTCTTTTTTTTAAGTACTTAGGTATGAAACAAAATGAAAGTTGTTCTATTACAGGACTGTTTTTATGTATAAAATTAAAATGCAATGGTCCAGAAGTTATTAGTATGTATTATGAGACACAGGTTACAATGAAGTTCCATTTCATTTGCCATTTATCTCTCTCTTTTTTTTCAGCAGTAATAATCCTTGAATCTCAGTGCCAAAGAGAAGGGAAAATTAACACTCTTTATTTGAATTCATTTTTACTTTGGGATTTCTAGTTGTAATTCTCTCCCTGCCATTTTAATTATCATGGTTAGCCCGGCCCGGCCCTCAAGCAGCTTCCAGCAATGTTCAGTTTGCCTCATAAAAAGGAGAATTTGTGTTCTCATATGAATTTTTAAGCAGGTGGAGAGGGTATCCGTCAGTCGTTTTTTGAGTGCAGCCTTTTCATAGCATGATGCAGCTGACACTGCTGCCTGGAGCGTTGTGGAATATTTTTCCAAGGCCATATGAGTAATAGACATGCAGGAAAATGTTTGCTATGTCAGAATGGCTATTTTAAATCTCTGAAGAGTTGCACTAAAGTACTAATTCAGCAATCTTTTTTTCTCAATCAAAAGATGACTTGTAAAAATGTCAACTGATTCTGTATTCCATACCTTTTTTTTTTTATTGTACTTAAAAACAGAAGGCTCAAATGAAAACCTCAAATTGAAAACGGTATCCATTCATGCTTTGCTCATGTCTCACTTTTGCTGGCCTCTTACTTCCAGTGAGATAGGTCATGTGTATAAAATCTTGCTTTCAAGCATTTGTAAGACGAGCATTAATAAATCCTCTTCCAGTAAGGCTTCAATAAGCAACCATCATCTGATATCTCATATTATGAAATTAATAACAGATTTCAGGGATATGGGGAGGGCATAGAAAGGACCTGATCTTTGCAAAGCTGTTTGTTAAAATGAAGATCACTAAGTCAGGATTTTCGTTAGAGCCTTGATCACCAAACCCTGCAGCATCCTTGTGAGGCTTCTGATTGTGTAATGGTGTCCTTTTTATCTGTGCTTTCAGTGAATTTTATTTATTTTATTTTTTATTTTTTGGCATGTGCTCTGGCAAAGTATCTTGGGCTTTGTAACCACTGTCTCTGCTTTTGTGCTCATCAGTTTGTGGCCTTGATTAACCAAGCTCCCATCTCGTGGGAGGGGAAAGTTAGTGCTGTGATTTTCTGTGGAAGAACCTGTTTCCTTGGAACGTGCGAAAGTCAGAAATGTCCATAAGCTAATAATTACTGGAAATTGTCCAAAGCAGAGACCTGTCTTTCTTCAGGAGGAAATCTGTTTTCCAATGTGCTAGAGAGACTGGCATAATGTAAGTAAGTGACCTGTCTGCATAAATCTGCTACTGTAATTCCCTCTCTTGAGACTAAAACATAAAGAGAAGGTACTCTAAATTTCTAGGAAGCAGTAGACACATACTGTTTACACTTCTGAAGTTGTCTTTATGGCTTTTTAATAGCTATTCTGTAAGTCAAAGTCAGGAATAAAAGATGATGTGCATTGCTGCAGGTTTCTGTTCATCAGTTCTTGTAATAATTAATCCCTTAATCAGATGTTTGCATTAGCAACTGGCCTCAGACGTGCTTCCAAAGTGGTTTCCTTTTGTTTAAACTCTTCCCTCTCTCTAGATGCATGTAGCTGTTATCACTCACATGTCTAGCATCTCTGTTGTTGTTGTTCTTTGTTGGTCCTGCTCTTAAAGTCCTCATACCATTCTTACAGCTTCTTAGCAAATCATTGCAAACAGTGTATGCGTCTTGCTTATGAGACAACCTTTATAGTAAATTGCTTCATGTGGGCTTATTTAGTGTAGAAAAAGTACAGGTGGTGCTTGTCTGTTTTCAGATTCCTTTAATTTGTGTTAGAACCTTAAAGCAGTTTCTCTATTGTATGTTTTCTAAGCGAAAATATCCATCATGAATTTGAATTGATTTTTTGCTCTTAAAAATTCCCGCAAAAAATGCCTTACGCTGAACGTCTGAAAATAGAAGCAGCAGAATCATTGTTCTTTCACTAAATGCTGTGTAAAGTTGCCGTAAAAGCAGTAATAAAAAAAAAGGGGGGAGAGAAAAGTATTTATCAATTGATGGTGAAATGCTAGGTTGAGAAATAAAAATTTTTTGAGTTTTCTGGGATCTCCCTGAGCAAAACTGGAACAGTATTCCAGCAGGAATGAGTGGTGAAGGTGTTGTGAAACCTAAGCTTCCCTATCACAGAATCACAGAATGGTTGAGGTTGGAAGGGACCTCTAGAGATCATCTAGTCCAATCCAAACATATCACATTGCCTTTGTCTCTAAACGTGGTTATATCATCTGTTGTTTGTGATGTGCATTTTGTTGTAAAAATAACTTTCTGAAATCATGCTTTGAAAATATGATTTGAAAGGTCTTACACAAAAAATCTACAGTCCTCCATGGTGTGGTTCAAAAATGGTTTAAAATCCATTTATGTTTGCGTGAAGGCATTTATCTTGAAATGGCCGTGTTTTTATTATGATGTTGTAAGACTTCAAGTTTGGAGGGAGAGATGTCTAGATAAGTATATTTAATTGGTATAGATATGTTCATGCACACATATGAATACTCTCTATCTCTTCAAACAAATGCGTGTATGCACGCAAGCATATACTCAAATATGCATTACTGCAATGCAAGGGGATAAAATAATTGCAGGACTGTAGAAATGACCTAGAAGAGAAGAGATTTGCACCATAAGAAGTGATGGAGTTAATCCCTGGTTTTGGGATTATAACTCTCTGAATTTTATTTACTTAAGTAAAACTGCACATGTTAATCGTGTTTGGAAAAATAGAAGAAATAGTTTCATAACTGGAAGACAAAATTATGCACATAGATCTTGACTGGCATCTCTAACACTAGAGTGCTCGTGATTGGTTGTGCTGGGAAAAACATGGGGGAAAAAAAGAATAAAATATTCTGATAGTATTACTAATACCAAGACTAAAACATGGGTAGCTTTTGAATTCTTACTTATACAAGCTTAATATTCTTAATGTAACTTAGATGAGAGATGTGCGCTGTATATGTTACAAAGAATGCTTGTTAAAAGTTCGGAGTCTAGGTTTAAGAAAAAGCAAGATGAAAGGAGCAGAGGTAAGCACAGTTGTATCTGATATCAACTTTCTAGTTATCAGAACTTCTGATGGCGGCAGCTGGCATATGGAGAATGTGACCTTTGGACATCCCTGTGGGATTCTAGTACCTCGCTGTGTCTCTGTTTTCAATTTTGCTTTCTAACTCTGAGAAATGTGTAATTAAACTCTCAAAGAAATGTGACTGTTGAATCTCACAAGTTTACTTTTTTTTTTTTTTTTTTTGCTTTTCCTTTGTATTTCACTGAATTTGGTGTTCAGAAGAAGATGCAGGGAATCTGCTGCTTTTCCATGCAGAATTTTTGAATAACGATTTTTAAGGGGAAGGCAAACACACCTCAGGTTGGTTTGGCAGGTGCTGTTTCCACCGTCTGGCTGCTTTTCGTGGAGCATATGAAGTGCATGGAAAGGTTTTGCTTGCTTTTCTAGTTGGCTCATTTCCTTTAAGCATGTTCTCAAATCCCTTTGACTAATGAGAAAACTCTGAAGTATTTCTTTTGGCAACGCATAAATAAAATATCATGCTGGAAGTAATCCTGAAAAAAAGGACAACATGCCCAGAGCTCCAGAAAATCCATCTCTCACCTTCTGAAAATTTTGGTTCAGAATGTCAGCACAAACTCTTTGGTGTGTTGCATTGTGTAAGGTGGAGAAAGGAAGGGAGGAAACTAAGGCAAAAGAGCTTTATGCGTGTGGTCAGCCCAGGGGAGAAAAAAATTCTCAAACTGATCGCCTTGCTAATGCTCCCATTCCTCTATGTGACCTTCCCAAAGTGTTAACAGGTTTGCTTTACAGGCTGCCCCAGCTGCCTTAAATAGGTTTCAAGGCGGTAAAGGCAGTTCCCTGCCTTTGACCCGGCTCAGGAATTCAGGACGGGTATAAGGGAATTGCCTTTCTTTCCAAGGCAACAGCAGCCATATGGAGGACTGTGTCGTTTTAGTCACTGAGACTCATTTTGGATTTGGGACTCATTTGCTTTTCTGAGTTTCATTTCATAAGCATGTTGAAAGGAAGGGCAGTCCTCCTTCTTTAGGCACATTTCTTAGGAAATGATAGCTATCTGCTAGTCCTTTCTGGATGAAAAGCAGCAGTGGGAAGATATAGGAAGGTTTTGTAAGGACAGGGTTATAGAGCCTGGAGAGTTTCTCTGGAGATTTATGTAGTTTGGATAACAATCCTGGCTGTGAGCCTCTCTGTATGTTAAACTCGAAATGAGATTACAGAGGATGGGAAAGAATAGTGGGGCTCTTCTGAATGCCTGTACCAGCAGTGCTCATTCTTTCCTTCAGCACTTCATGCTTTATTTCTTTTTGTAAGGTTGTTTGGATTGAACGGATGTTAGGCACTTAATTTATGTAACTAGCTTAGAAGCACTCTCACAAGTGAATATGCAAAAATTGAGCTCTTGGAAGTTCACAGAGAGCAATAATATTTTGGTCCCTCAACACACTGCTGGGAAGATGTAAGACCATTTAGCAACATTTATTATGCAGTGGGTTGGGATTTTTTTTTTTTCTTTACAAATTTAAATCAGCTCTATTACAGCAGTGTTGATTTTGTAAATCTCTTTGAGATTTTTCTTATGTAGTAGCAAGCAGCTGTCCTTGTTTAACTGATAACTGCTGTTTACATTTTTTTTTTTTTCTGCTATTTGACCACAAAACGTGAATTACTGGCTTTCAGGCTCTTCTGTTTCATTTGTACTTCGTGTTAACATAAATTTCCTTGGGCCTGGCTGTGGAACACAGTATGTTTCAGTTCCATTCCATTTTCTTCACTGATAAAACAGAGGAACTCAGGTATTTTATTCTTTAGCCTCTTTATTTAGACTTTATGGACTGTGGAAGACTACACTTTCTTGCCTTGCGATATCAGAAAGCGTGAGATTAATGATAAAATAATTCCCAGTTACAAATGTAAGCCAAAATTAACAGCCCTAGAGCTAGTGATCTTTCTGTGAAGAGCATTGAGCCTTTCAGTAAAAGACAGTACCTGAAAAAGTGTGAAGTCAGGGACGACAAGGTTTGTAAACCCAGATGTTCCAGGTACCTTTAATAGACTCTGTCTTTTTTGCTGCAGCAGTGACAAGGCCAATGGGTCTTTAAAATGCAGAAAAGGGTGGTTGTATGATTAATTTTAAGGGGTCCCCCCCATGGAGAGACAAATCGTGTCTGAAGCTCTGCTCTAATATTCTTACCACCTGAGGTATCAAGGTACTGCAACAAGAAACAACCTCAAAAAAATCAGATCATTGGGTGTCTCAAATGTGGCATCTGAAGCTAGTGGAAGCTCTTTTGTAGAATGGAAGAATTTCTTCGTGTCATAGGTGTGCTATGTGGAAAATATATTCAGAGCTCTGAAGCACTCAGTAGATTGCGTGAATTATAGGAAACCCTGCAGGAAATGAAATATTCTGTCTTCAGAGGAAGTTTGCTCTAAAAAATCCCTAGGACCACCCACTGGGAATGTGCTTTTTCGTCAATATTTTCCAACCCAACCCTTGCTTTGAATGAGGTAGTGCTCAAAGCTACAACATGGTGTTTCTTAAAATTGGTTTTGAGATAAATTTGTGTACAAGGTAGGCTGAACGAAGGTTTCCACAGTGATTTGAGTGTTTCTGTCAATTTTTTAGCTTTGAGTGCTTGATTTTTGTATGCCTGGTGTTCTTTTTAAATAAATACTTTCAGAAATTGTTAATTACCCATGCTGGATCTATCTCGATTGCGGATTACCTATGCCACAGATGCAGTATTCTGCATTAGCTGTGTTCAGGTATTTTGTGAGTTTAGTTCTCTTTACTCATTGAAATAGTGTTGTGACATGCTTAATAGCAACAGCTGTTAAACTGCTGTCCCCAGATTGCTTCTTCACCATCTTCTTCAGGGAGTTTCAGTCTTATGTTCCTCCAGATAATGGAGCATTGGCCATCATATACTCACAGAAAGATGCTTTCATTCATGCTTTCATTCTTGCCAATGCTGTTATGGCTGCTGAAGTGTGATACTCTTGGCATCGTGGAATTAAAGCAATGGCAAATACAAAAATTATACTTTCAAAGTTTGATAAACACACCACCTTCATCTTCATGTTTTCTATTTCCTACCTGCCTCCAAATGTGGTCACATGTGACACACCGCACATTTTTAGGTCCAATGAAGCTTGTGGCCCAAATATTTTTCTATCATTCTGAATGTATTTTATTAACCCTCTATCTGGTAAGAACAATCTTTGCCTGTGAATTTTGAGAAGGAAGAAAAAAAAAAATTCCAACAAAATATGTAGTTGGCATGCATTCCGCTTGGATATTAACCTGTCTAAATTCCGTTAGAGAGGAAAAAAGAAGTCTGAACATGACACTGCTGAAAAAGATTTGGCTGCCTTTCTCCTTTAGAACAATAGCCTTAAGAGTCCCTGTAAGAAGGTGGGATTGAGCCTTGAAAGGAGTTCTCAGTGTCAGGGCCATGAAGGAAACAAGAATAGAGGGATTAGAAGAGAATTACAGTTAATTTGGAAGGAATCTTTGCTCATTATCTGAGATGAATGAGTAGCGACACAAAACAACATTTTCAATCAATATTTTTGAGGAGTGCAGTCTCCCTACTTAAAAGGGATTTGTATTGATGTCTCTTCCCTGCACCTTTTTCTCACGAGAAGTCCACTTCAAATGGGTGAAAGGAACTTGTGACTTGAGCACATTCTTTACTGTGAGATTGAAAATGAGCCTCAACCCTAAATTTCACGTAGCAGCAGACATGATTGAAGCAAAAAATAAAAAGCACATTTAACGAAGTGTTATATCAGTTTGCTTTCTAGTGCTGCCTTTGGCTTTGTTTAGCCAGTACTTAAAGAATAGAGCCTTTCACTGATTTGCCCTAACAAGCATGAATCCGGGAGATGAAAGTGAATTCTTTAATGGCACGCACATTACTGCAGGGTGGAGTCTGTACAAAATGTTAGAGACAAGCTGAGCACAAGAATGATAAATACCTGAAAAGTATACATGTACCAAGAATTCAGTTTTGCTCCCTGTCACAGTGACGGTATGATGGAAGGAACTGGTGTAGCCAAATTAGGATGTGGCCCACTACTGGGGGTGTGTGTGCGTGTATGTGTGGTTTTGCTTGTTTGCTTGCCTTTTTTAAGGCAGTTCAATAAAAAAAAAAAATGCGCATTTTCCTAAAATCATTTTATATCCCTTGATAGACAAAAGTGTAGAGATTTTGATTCAACTAAGCTTTATTTTCATGCCATTTCATCTGAAGTTTTTGTAGCCCGCACATTGCAATGAGGCCCTTTGGACAACATAAGAAAGCCCTACTTCTAGCCTTTTGTTTGCTTTGAAATCCCAGGGTATGAACTTACTGTGGCTTAGTAGCAGTGGCTGAAATATCTAAACAGGCATCTAATTAATTTAATTCAGTTAGCTTCAAAGTGACAAAAGCATCATGGAAATCTTGAATGTATGTTGAAAGTGATAATTATGTAAGGCAAACCTTGTCTCCCTTTTTGTTATGAATGTTTCAGATACTGCCCAAGCATCCCCCAAACAACCTTAATATTTCTGTGCTGTTTACTGGGTGCATTTCTCGCTATGGAGATGAAGGAAGAAAGAGCTTTCTGGCTCCCTTAGTATGTTGTAGCTTATGTCACTTTAGCAACTATTTGAGAAATGCTAAAAATTGCACGTGTGTAGGGTATCATGCTCTGTTTCTCAGAATAACTTTTCTTCTTGTATTGTGAAACTTTCACATACAGTCCCATACTTCCTTTATGCAACAGCTTAGTTGAAGAAATGGATTGTCATATGAGGAAACAATGTGAGAGTTACAAAGCTGAAACAGAGAAAGCATATAGCTGAAGAAAAGTGTTTTTGTTGTCCGCATAGCTCCTCCATGGTATTCCCCAAGGATGCTTTCATGACCAGTTATAATAAACAGTGTTTGAGTTTGACTGAAAGCTGGAAAGCTACTGAAGTGTAACTTTTGGCAGCGCGCTTGCTAACTTCGCTTCCTGCAAAACCCTCTGTGGGAAGCGCTGTGAAATACCAGCGGTAGGATTACTGTTTTCAGTGATTTTCTTTTCTTCACTCATCTTTTCTCTGGTGTGCCTCTGCTCTTCAAGGTTATAGCATGTGTTGTTTTTAAGGCCCATGGTTATTAAGCAAATGCCGTAGTGCTTGATTTCTGGAGAGCAACTTTGGATCTTTGCAGAAATAACTTTATGTGCCCACTGAAATCATTTTGACTTTATGTAAGCCTCCCTGCCAAAGTTCTAAGTTTTTGAAGTGTATTTAGCCTTTTTATCCAATTGCAATATTCTTATTTCAGGTGCCAAACAGGCCCATTTTTAACTGCCCAGGGTAGCACCTGGAAGAAAGAAGCTGAGCTTTGAAAAATAACAAAACAAAAAATACTGTGATTTGGGGAAGTGTTAGTGCTTATGATGGCAGTAACATATTGCTATATGACAACATGACATCATTGATCAGGATTTATGCTTTGCTGCATGCTATTTGGGTAGAGCAGTGTTCAAGAATTCAACTTGACCAGCAATGTCTCTTTTTCTCTTATTTTTGTAATTAGCCAATAGTGTTGGTCAGTCTTGTGCTTCCAGCTTTCAGCTTCCAGTGGATCTTCCTTTTTGTTTAGGAAAATGTTAATACTTGGAAGTGTGAAATATGTAAATATTGGAAAATATGGAAAAATAGAAAAGCAATCAAGGAAAATTCATCATTTGTTCACTTCAGAAATTACAGTCTGGAAGGTTTACTGTTGTCTTAACAAGAAGTGCTGTTGAGAACTAAGAATGTTCAGTATGTGAATGCTTTTATACTTCCATATGTGCTAGTCCATTTCTTAAATTTCTTAAGTAGTCCAGCTGTGTTACCCCTTCATTTTCTTTCCTTTTCACATAGGGCAGGAGCCCCATGACATTGTGCTTTGTTTGGTAATCATTGCAAAAATACCTGACTTCAGCCAGTTAAGTTGCTACTTGCATAGAACTGGGGAGAAAAAAAAAAAAAAAAAAAAGGTTTCATGTGTCCCCTTGGGATTTTCTGTGCCCCAGGTACAAAGGCTCATGGAGTCTGACAGTTGCTGCTATAGCTGAATCATCTTTGCACTTTGTTTTCCAAACTCATACCTCTCTCTCCTTTGTTTTTCGATATTAAGGCTGTGTCCCTTCTCCCAGCTTAGCTTTTTGGCATTTGGAGAGGATGCTGGAATTCCAGGCCATTGCGTTGCGTGTAAATGATAATGACTGATAAAAGACAGCTAGCACCTGCAGGGCCTTGCAAACAGGCTTCCGAGGAGTTCAAGGAAGAGAGCTGCAGAAATCATTTTTTTTTTCCATTCTGCAAAGGTTGATTTGTGATTCTCTCTTTGTACCTTCAAAGTGAGGATTAGGGTTGTTTACACAGACAGAAGGCTTACATTCATGTTGATTAATGGGGAGGGGAAGGCCTTGAAATCCATCAAATCTAGCACATTGCCAGACTAAATTACTCAATTGGCTGCCAAATAGAATTGCTAAGGTCATTTTCCTTGCATTTTACCTTCTGAACTATGTTACTTAGGGTCACTGCTTGCTTAACTATGATTTGCTTGCCTGGGAGTCTAGCTGAATTTCCTTAGCTTAACCTTAAATTTAATTAAAAACAAAACAAACCCATTATTTTCTGACTTCTAGCTCTGTTTACTTATCTCTGGGCTATGGTTTACTCTTGAATTTAGATTATTTGTGATTTAATTTTATTCAAATCTAATGGAATGGAGTAAATACATGATTGGGAGAGAGTAAAGAAGATGGAGCCAGACTGAATGGTGACCAGTGAAAAGACAAGAGACAATGAGGACAAAAAGAAATGCAGAAAATACTGCTTGAGCAGAAGAAAAAGAAAAATTACTGTATGGGAACAGGTTGTCCAGCGAGGTTGCGAAGCATTCATCCGTATTCAGTACCTAACCTGACACAATCTGGAGCAATCTACTGTATCTGACTGCACTTTGAGAAGGACCGTTGAGCAGAACAACCTCCAGAGGTCCCTTCCAGCCTCAGTGTGTCTGTGGTTCAGTTTTAGTGGTATTGTAAAGCACTCACTTGCCTTCGCATAAGTCCTTTATAAAACACTTAAAACACAAAATTCAAATTAATTACTGCAGAATTTTACTGTGAGTTTAAAACTGAGTTTAATTTCAGCCCACCACCAAACCGCTTCCTCTTACACTGCAGCATCAGAAAGATGACTTAGTTTACACCTGAGAGGTCAAGCTGCCACTAACTGGGGTAAATCCTGACGCATTTACACGGGCAATGTCCTGCGCTTAACTAATGCTTTTGCAAAATACTTCACCTCGCAGGAAACTTGCTCTTGGAAACACACTGTAATGTACTGCTCCTTGGGAAACAGGGTTCTATGGACCAGTGTCCCCACAGACAATGTTTTAAATGTAACCTAAGCCCTGAAGAAAAGTGTATCTTCATACACACCATGCAAGAAAGTTTATTTAAAGTTTCAGCCTATGTTGATTCAGTTATGAAGCACCTGCCCTAATTCAGTTCTCTCTATAACCTCCTATGTTTGTGTCACCTGTTCAGGAGTTAGTCACGTAACTGATTAATAAAGTTCTGAAAATGAATTTCTTAGCGTTTTTCAACCACGATGTCTGTGATAAAGGATAGAAAAATGAACAGAAGCTAAAAGGGAGAATTAGACAAAGAGTTGGGGTTTAAAGAAACTTTGATAAGCAAAGTAGCCATACATTGGTGGACAAAAGTAAAATTGTTTTCTGGTTTCCTGGATGACATTACTGATAATCTTTGGCAGAAGTAAAGAAATGGGAATTAAGTGTACGAATAGCAGAATTTTGCACTGAAATGAAAAGTAAGTATATCACTAGTAACAATGCAAAAGAAAATTCCTAAAAAATGTGGGTGATTTTACCCTTGTGGAATGAGTGCTACTCACTGGGATTGACGCAGTGCTGCTTAATCGGATTGTTTTCGGGAATGGAGAGACCAGGTTGTCTGTTTTATCTGATGCACCTCTTGGAAGCAGGAACTCTTAGCGTGTTTCTGTTCATTATCAAGTTGCTTGATGGTGTAGTGTGCAAGCACTGGCTTTGTTAGCAGCAAAACTAGAACCTCCTGACATCCAGTGTCAGGGCCAAGCTGTAGATTTCATGTTTGTTTAATGTAGTCCCACTTCAGAGCTGTGTTCTTGCCTCTCTGTAGTGCAGAAACATGGAGAAAGAAATTCTGAGGTAGTTTTTCCTTCATAATCTTCATAATACAATAGTAGATAGCAGTATTATCTCCCTTATGTTGTCCTAGACAGATGCTGAAATTTTATCCCTGATCAGGAGGTGGTCTTTGTTGGAGTATGCCCTTTTGGTGCCCTGTACTCCAAATGGAGTGAAGGCAATCAGACAGACCCTTCATGTCTCATTAAACAAGGTTTTCTTCTAAAAGTGTTTGCTGTGCCCCAAGGAGACTATATTTTTACACTGGTGACAATAAGGTGAAAATCTCACCAGCTCTTCATGCAGTGAAGTACAGGATTTTCGTGTTGACATTTGACTCATGAACGTGCAAATGGTTTACAGCTTATATAATAAGGTGTGTATCTTGTGGTAACAAATACAAAGTGGATAGAGAAGATAAGAGATGCAAGTGTGTGGGCAGGAAATAGCTTTGAAAAGTATGAAGCTCTGGGTGGGAAAAATCAAAGACTTTTGTTTAAAATTATGTTCAGGACGATGATGCTGTGTGCTAGCGTTTTTCCTCTTTTGGTCTCGTTAATTCTACATTTAAAAAATAGAGCCCAAGAGCGTGTCAGTGCCAAGACTGACAAGTTTTAAGAGGTTTTCTTAAAACCACTGCAATCTGTGAAGTTTCTGGCAGATCTGCCTTTTCCTAACCTAAGCCTATCCTAACAAGTCCAGCAATATTCCCCTTGAAAACAGCTATTGGTGAAGTCACAACCTGCTTTCACATAAGATTAAGGGATTGACAAGGGTGCTGGAAACAAAGGCATTCCAAATCAAGTCTGCTCCATATTTATCTCCCTTTCCCAACCCCCTCTTGCACAATAGCAAGCTTTCCTAATGCAAGTAGGTTATTGATATACTTCCAGCCAAGTAGCCAAGAGATGTGATTAAATGGATTAAATAGCCGCTTCATTTTTCAGTGAGAAAAAGAGTTTGGTTGAAGGCACGTGCAAATGGCTGCTTCCGTGACTTTGAACCAGATAGACCTTTTGAGCAACCTCAGATTGCATCGCAAATGAGCCTGCTCTTTCTTAGTGAGGAACTGCATGGTGTTCGCATGTGCATATTCATGCAGACATGCACGTGTTGGGGGTACACGGAGTTTACACTCTAACTATAGCCTTTTGAGCAGAATATGGTCATGGGCTGAGAGACAGGCTAGATGTAGAAAAGCTGCAGAGAATATAAAACAGCATGTGGGGCCCTGTGACTGGTCTGCCGTTTGTCTCCATCTGGTACAACACTGGTCAGCCCCACTAGGTCAGACTCAGGAGTCTCAGGTGGGCCTGAGAGCCCACCAGCTCCATCAGCCTTTCCCCTACACTGGTGTTTTCATGGTCTCTTTCACTCCAGTGTTGTGTGGTTGCTAGATGGTACCTCTTTGTACCACAGATAGTGGACATGATTTGAAAAAATAATGCTTTCCTTGAACTCTTCTCATGGAATTCAGTGATTCTCATTTGCTAAGAGTTTATAACATAGCGGCTTTCTGCATGCTTATTCTTCCTTCTAATGAAATCTGATTTCCCCTCAACCCTATCGTATCTTGCTTTCATTTTTCTGGCCATGAAGACAGGAAATAACAATATGAAGCTCTGTTCCAAGGTCTGACAGCAGCTGGTAACTCCAAGTGCGGCAGAAAATTAGTGTAGTCATGACTTGTATGTAGACAGTGTGGCTCCGTGGCAAATATCTCTTCTGCATAAAATGTTCCATGGCATTATGTGAAACTTGTTACTGGGTGCTATTTTAGGTGGTAGCAGTAGTTTCTTTCACGTGTAAGTAAATCCTCCACCTAGTTCCAAAAGAATGATGTTGGTGTAAAGACGCAGATACTTGGGATGGCATCTGATAGCAACAGAAAAAGTGGGAAGGGTTGGGAGAGGGGGACAAGATTAGTGATATCCATCAAAAATTGTCAGCAATCTCTGGTCTGCTATTTTGCCCTTTACCTACTGTTGTTCTAAAGAGTCACCTTTAAGAAGCTGAAAAGTAATGTAGCCCAGATCTCACGTAAGCATCCAGTCTCTCTATTCTTAAACATAAGGAGTGGAGTAGTTTTGTGCATGTTTTTCCTTTAAAAGCAGACTCCTTGCTGTCTTTGATTTCTATATTAATTTAGAAAGCATGTACCAAGAGTAAAATTTGTTTCACATTTGTTTCAAATTCAAATTAAATTCCTTCACCCCCAACCAAAGAATTTGCAGCGGAGAGGAAAAAAAGAAAAAAAAAGTGCCTGGGTGACTTTATCGTGGCTGAATCTCATCCTGATCAAAGGCCGAATCTCTTTAGTATTGAAATGAAGTAAAAACAAGAATTAAAAACTTTCTCTGATTACTGGTGGAGAGCAATGTTCTCCTCACTCTTGCAAGGAAAAGCTATAAAGAAGCCATTTATACAGCGAGGGTAATTCTTATCTCTTCTCACTGACTGGCTGCGTCACTGATTCTACCTTAACACTCAGGCCTGTGTCCGTCCTGCCTAATTTGTTTCAGCGGAGCTATGTGCAGTTAGTTGCCCGGTGAATGATTGCTTCCTGGGGAGAGACCTGCAGCCTGCCAAAGATACTAGTTATCTCCTTGATACAGCACTCCCTCTCCTTTTCCTCTGTCTTCATTGACTGTATAGGGGGACTTTTTTTTTTTTTTTTTTTTTTTTTTTTTGGAGCTGTAGAGAGACATTCTCTTCTAGAGCAAAGAGAAAAGAAGGAGACTTAACTGAGGTTAAAAGTGAAATGTAGCTGCCTGGCTATAGGGCTGAACATAAGTGCTTGCCAGCATTCATTTCTTTGAAAAAAAATCCCTGGAGTTAAAAAACACAAGTGCACTTTACACAACCTGTGTAAAAGTCAGCAAATGTTCGGAATGTGTTTGGAAGATTAATAGCATCATCATTTTCCTCGCCCTGTGGATCCCCCCTATGAAGTGGTGTGCTTGTGACATGTCAGGCTGTGTGTTACATAATTGAGCTGTTATGCCAACAGGCCGTGCTGAAAGGTGTTATATCAGTGACGTCTTTTTCATCCTACCATGCTTTGATCTCCCGCTATAAAGTGGAAGATCTAACAGGGGAAAGTTCTGAAGATAGGAGATGAATTTTGCTAATCCCCTTTTCATAATCCTTGTGAAAAATGTCTTTCCTTATCAGTCAAAAAGGATTTGATAGCTGTTGTCTTTAGAAAGTCTCATATTAGCAGGATTGCAAACTATGGAGTTGTGGCTATAAAATATTTTACTAACATATTTTGAAGTGTTATTGTAAGCACTTTAGAATAAATGAAGATGTCTTATTATTTGTGTTTTGTTTTATATTCTCAGTAAAGTGCAAAAGATAGTCATTTGCAAGAGACCACTGTGCACTGGTGCAAATTTGCTACACTTGTTTGTGTTAATTGCTCTATGTTAATTTCATGTTACTGAAATTCAAAGAAACAGCCAACGTACTCCAAATATGCTGATTCCAAACATTACATAGTGCTGAAACAAAAGGTGAAAAGTATTGGCTCGCAGTTTGTACAAGTTGTAGATGTTGGAACTGTTTTGATAGTAACGATAGTAACCTCTGTGCAGCAGGCAATTTTCAGAGTTTGGGGAAAATACACTCTAACATCTTTTAGAAAAGAGCAAGTGCCTTTGCTTGCCATTGGATGAAATTTGCACTTACCTCATCCTGAAGAACTCAGAAAGGTTACTGCAGTTACCCAGGGATGTCGTCCAGCAGAATCTTGCCCAAAATCTTGTATTAGTTCAGCTCCTTGTGTCTCTGGAAAACGCTGCTTACAATACATTGTCACCGCTGATTAGCACCGTAAAAATTATTCACCAAGTCTGATTATATTTTCTTTATCTCTTTTCTTTACACCAGCTTTGGGCCAAATCATGCTGTACGTTGATGGTATGAACGGAGTAATAAATCATAATGAAACTATCCAGTGGCTATATACTCTTATTGGGTCGAAGGTAAGACATGCTCCTGCATTCTTGTTTGCAGTGTTTTTAAATGGATTTTATTTGTATTATATATGCATTTATGATTTAAACACACTGTGTCTTAGGCTCCAAATGATTACACAGCTTTGCAGAGAAACCGAGGGACAGTTGGCTGTTATTTCTTTTATAGTATTTTATGGTGTTGGCACATACTTTGTTTTCAAAAGCAAAGAGTAGCCCATGTTATTGTCTCTGCTGTCATTGCAGTTGCCAATGAAGAAAATTACTTTTTTCTTGCATCTGTAGTTTCCAGGATGCTATTTGGAAATGGGATTTGTTGTGCATTTTGTCTTGCTTTTTTCTCCCCCTTTCAGTTCTACAAACACAAATTGTTTTCTCTAGTTTCTTTTCCATACAGCTTGACAAAAGGGGGAGAAGAGTTTATGGAACTTGACACAGGGGCAGAAGCTTCTGCCTAAAGGGCACTGAAAGATGAAGCCTGGTGCCTGTCAGCACAGCATACTTCGCTGAACCCAGTGTTCAAGGTTCAACAACTAAAGACCTGTATCAAAATGTAGGGTACTCAGGTTGTCTGACACAGTGGAGCAGTAGGTTATATATTGCACAACCCGCTTTTTAAGGACGTCTACCCTGGAGGTTGAGAAGGAAGCAGAAGATAAATTCTGCCAACAGAAGGGTTTGCTGAGTCTAGTTGGAGGACTGTGGCCAGTAGTGTCCCCCAGGGGTCAGTACTGGGCCTCGTACTGTTCAACTTGTTCATCAATGACTTTGACAAGGGCACAGAGGGCACCCTGAGCAAGTTTGCTGATGATACAAAACTGGGTGGAGTGGCCGACACTCCAGAGGGCTGTGCTGCCGTTCAGAGGGACCTAGACAGGATAGAGTTGGGCAGAGAGGAACCTCATGAGGTTCAACAAGGACAAGTACGGGGTCCTGCCCCTGGGGAGGAATAACCCCAGGCACCAGAACACATTAGGGGTCGACCTGCTGGAAAGTAGCTCCAGGGAGAGGGACTTGGGAGTCCTGGTTGACAACAAGTTACCTGTGAGGCAGCAATGTGCCCTTGTGGCCGAGAAGGCCAATGGGATCTTGGCCTGCATCAGGAAGAGTGTTGCCAGCAGGTCGAGGGAAGTGATCCTGCCCCTCTACTCGGCTCTGGTGAGTACCTGGAGTACCTGGAGTATTGGGTGCAGTCCTGGGCTCTCCAGTACAAGAAGGACATGGAGCTTCTAGAGAGGGTCCGGCGTTGAGCTGCAAAGATGATTAAGGGACAGGAGCATCTATTGTATGAGGAAAGACTAAGCGAGCTGGGCCTATTTAGCCTAGAAAAGAGAAGATTGAAAGGGGGTTTATCAAGTTTATCAACACGTACAAGTACCTTAGGAGTGAATGCAGGGAGGATGGGGCCAAACTCTTCTTGGTGGTGGCCAGTGGCAGGACAAGGGGTAATGGGTGCAAGTTGAAACACAGGAAGTTTTATCTCCATGTGAGAAAGAACTTCTTTCCTGTGAGGGTGACAGAGCCCTGGAACAGGCTGCCCAAAGAGGCTGTGGAGCCTCCTCCTTTGGAGATCTTCCAAACCCACCTGGATGCCACCCTATCCCCCGTGCTGTAGGTGTCCCTGCTTGAGCAGGGGGATAAGACTAGGTGATCTCTAGAGGTCCCTTCTAACCTTAACCATTCTGTGATTCTGTGATTCTGTTATAGGTAGGATCTTACTACAAAAGCTTACAGGTAGGTAGAACCATAATTTTACTATTTTACCACATGTTTGTTCTCAAATTTGGGGACCTTCATTAAGGTCTACAGGGACTCTTGTCATCTAAACCTGCTTCGGACAGACCTGAATGACAGAATAGCTCAAGAGCCTATGTTGGCTATTACTAACAACTTCTCTTCCATAATTGGTGGAGGTGAATCCATAATTAAAAATACCGGGAAATGGTCCCTGGGTAATGTAATGACATAAGGTCATAGGGATATTGCTGCCTTTTTCTTTTTTTTTTCCCATTTGAAATACCTTTCATAACAGAAGAGAGCCCGGTGTCCCAAGGACTTTCTATAGCACACTACAAAATATTTGCTACAATGTGCAATTTTTACTGCTGCAGAAGATTAAGTAAAACACCAAATACTGCGGTCTTAGAAGAACTGATTTATTCTGGGATGACTAATGATATTGGTCGATAAGTAAAAAGAAGGTGATAATTATGGTTATCAAATCCCAGGCATGTAGGACACAATTAAATGAGCAGTGCATGTTTGGAAGAAGATTAGGAGAAGATTTTCCCTCACATAAAGTGTTCCACTGTTGGCTGGGTGTTACACTGGGCATTTTGCCCTGTTGAAACACGGAAAATTAGCCACAATCGGAAAAAAAAACATGCCAAAAGAGAGAGAAGTGATTCTCTTGGTGTGGACCCTCAGTTTCTATGGAGAAGATGAGGGAAGCAAGCAAAAAATGGATAAAGAAAAGCGAAAAGAAAAGAAGAAAAGGAGCAACATGGCTGCATTGTTACCTTGAACATTAAATTCTGTCTAGTTTTTCTTGACCAAAATACTTTAACTCTCCTTAAGCTCCTGTCCCCCTCCCCCATAGTCAGCCCAAATGATTATCTCCATATCCTGGCTCCGTGCTTGCAGCTAAGGAATGCAGGCAATGGGCTTTTGAATAGTTGGGTTTCAGGTAGTATCAAAGTTACTTTTTCATTATTTGACTGTGTTGGAAGAGAACTAAGTCCTTATCTGTGTGCCAAAACTTAATCGAAAGTATGACAAGCTTACTATCAGAATGCACGCTGTGACAGCTGCTTTATGTCTTTAAAGGTGCCTTTGACTTTCTGTGAAAATTGAATCCATGGAATTTGCAACATACCTATAGTCTAATTTGCAGCCTTGCTATGCTAGTCCTTTCTCTGCAGCCACGAAGGGGAAAAATCTGTGAATGTTGCTGAACAAAAAGGAGTAGTAAAACTGCCAATTAAGTATGAGGACAAATCCCTGTAAGAGGAAACAGAAGGAATACAATCACTCTGCTGCTGCAGCTGTGTCTGGACACATAGTTTCTTCTCAAAAATTCTGAAGAGATTTAATAAACTCAGCAGTAGAGATGGTTGAATCTGTTCTGCTACAGATTTTTTTCTAACAAATTTTATAATGCTTCTGACCCTTTACTGTTACTTGCTCTACTTGGTATGTATAGGGCTGCTGGCTCTTTCTCCTTTGCTCACTTAGATTAGTATCCTACTGCATGTGCTTTTCCAGAGCAGGACACACAGTCAATAGAGGACCTTAGGGTTTGTCACATTCAGGCATGCAGCAGCTATTCTTTTGGCACCTGCCTCCAGATTCAGTGTACGCACTTATTGATATTTCTGCACAGAGACAGGGGAACAGGGAGAGAATTAGAAGTGAGAATTGGCCAGAAAGAAGGAATATGGTTTAAGGAAGGCCTGTCTCAATGGTGGCCATTGCATTCTGCACTCCTGTTAATTCTACTGTGGGTTTAACCTTCAAAGCATCAATAGATGCTTATATAGATGTTTTACCAGAAACAATGCGTTGTAAAAATTTGCTCTGAACTCAGTTACTAGGAAGATGGTTGAAATTGCAGCAGTGATGGCTGCACTGATAGTGCTGCTCTTTCACTTGGTAAATGTACCTCTGGTTTCAAGATAAGAAACTGAAAAGGAGGGAGAAGGTCAATCTTAGATTAATCTTCCTATTTATTAGTGGCAGAAAAAGGTGCTAAACTGGAAATAAGTTAACAGCACTGTTGCTCTGCCATGCTCTTTGAAGGGGAGAGCATGTGGCATCACACCTCAAACTCCTAGGACCACTGCCTTCGCTTGCAAGACATGTCCAGCAACTGTGTGACCATGGCAATGGGATTTCCTTTCTGCAGACTGGCTGTAGATGGCTTTACAGTCATCAGGTGCTCACAGATTCCTGGCACAGAGGATTTAGCACATAGTCCTAATTTAAATGTATACCACTACTATTTCATCATTAATTGCAGAGGCAGCAATTCAGCAGCCTGTCTCCATTGAACAAAGCACTCAAGTATGTACTTGATTGTAGGTGTATGGTTACACTCTGTTAGGTTCAAGGGATCTTTAATCCATAACTGGTCAGCAGTGTACTACTACAGTAGTACAAAAGTGGGATCTGATCATATTATACAGACTGAAAGTTATGTATATAAGAAAAATCTAGGTCAACCAAATTTTTCTTTCGCATTCATTGGTAGCCTGGAACATATTTTGATTTAACCCTCTCTGCCTCCAACAAAAAGAAAAAAAAAAAAGAATCAATGAATCCTACCTAACACTGCTTTCAGAATTTCTTAGCTCAAAAATAAATAAATAAATAAATTAACTAACTTATTAAGAGTCTTGCCATAACTGCAAACTGCAGTAATGTAAATTTCGGTTCAACTTCATAGGATCTGGGAAATTATACTCTACCACTTTCTTGGGGCTCCTGCCAGCTGTTTATTTGGTGTTATTGAGGTTAGAAAAAAGTTTCTGTGTCAAATTGCAAGTTATATTTAGCCTGGTTTTAGAGGGGCCTGGGATTTACACTCACAGTGGCAGCTGGTGCCACAGAGCGCCATGCTGGACACTCACTGGTGGAGTCCTTGGGTGATATGGACAGCAGGGAGCGTTGGGAAATTTCTCCTACCTAAAAAAGGGACCCCAGGTTAAAGACATGCTCAACTTTGCCGAGTCCTTTTAATGTATTTTTTTCATCTGCTAATGTGCACAAGTTAGTGACTTCCAAGTGCTGTGTTCACGCGAATTGTTGATAGAAAAGTATCTAATGGCCTACCGATTTCAGTGCCTCTCCAGGATTAGGTTCCACCTGTTTACAGCCAGGTATATCTGAGCAAAAGCTCTAGAGCAAAGCCAGGTGTGCACGTTGACCACTAGAGGAAGCAAAAGCTCTTCGACATCGCAAACCCACAAGCTTTTGCTGTTTTGCACTGGTCTTCAGCTGCATGTGTAAGGCATGGAGTGTTCCAAAACTGCAGTCTAGTTTCACCTTCCCCCACTGCCCCCATTTCTAAGTGCTACTGATAATGATTATTTTTTCCCATTTGATGATCCAGGCTGTTCTAATTTCCCGCAGGAGAACTAAAGCCCCTTTTTGGCATTGCTTTCGGTGGAAAGTAATCCATTTTCAAAGTGATGCTGGGTAACTCCAGAAGACGGGGTGGAATGCTAGGCTTCGGCTGATACAACAAGATTGATTAAAGATTCCTATCTCACATATTGTTTTAATTTTTTTTTTCCTACTTTGCTTCTGTCTGGGTCTGATATTGCAAAGTTAAATAAAGCTTTAGTGTGAGAATTTGTTTGTTCCAAGACAAAAAAATGTGTTTCTAAAAGAAAACAGTTCAATACAACTTTTTTTTCCCCAATACAGTTTTAGTGACATGTCACTACATTAACACTACTTTGAGTTCACTTCAGAAGAATTTTGAGAGAAACAATATTCTTAGTCACATACAGTACTAAACTTATTTTTACAAGCAAATCAGTTAAAGTATAGAGAGATAAATACCTAATTTAAGCATTTGATTAAATTGGTTTCTGTTCCACAGATCACTTACACATGTGCACAACTGAAGTCATATGGTATTCTCTGCTCTGCTTACGACTTGAACTTAGTCTTTTCCTTTTCTCAAGAAATTTCTCATCAGAACTTATGCAAATAGATATTTAAATGGATGTAGAAATGCATAGCAATGTGTGATTTATAGTCATGGAGAAAGAATTTTACTATCCAGTCTCTGGTGGTGACTTAACATGTTTTGGGCTTCAGTGCTACTCAAGATCCTATTTTTAGGCCTATACATATCTTTTAATTCCCTTTCAACTGTAACTTTCTCCATGACTATAAATCACACGTTGCTACGCATTTCTAGATCCATTTAAAGTCACCACTAGAGACTGGATAGTAAAATCCCTTCATGAGGTTCTTGTAAATCTGATGTATTTGTATCTAATTTATGTATCTCATTTATCTCACGTATCTCTGATAAAATATTTTGTATGCCTATAGATGGCCTATCCTGAATTAACATTGCCTGGCTGATGAAGTGGCACATGCTTAGCAATTATGCTGTAGCATTATCTTGCGCTTTATTCTTGATGCACATGGAAGGTGATCTAGAGAGGCTTACCTGCTAAAAGTGTTAGGTATTCAGGACAAATCATGCATCTCAGAGACTTATTTTCACATGCTGCCTTGATGATTAATGAACTCCTTTGCAGCCCCTGATAAATGAGGCTCCATATGTAGCTATTGCATGAGCTATATACGTGACACAGAGGCTCTTGCATGCAGCTGAAACTCAGATATATCAGTGTTTTCATTCTGTTTTCAGTTCTATTATAGGCAGAAATATCAGTGAGGTGCCAGTCTTTCAGGTTCTCAGGCTCCTTGGCTTACCAGAAAGGATTTGGAGCAAAGTGGAGAATGTTGCCTAGAGCTGCTAAAGCAACACGGTCTCAGCCATCGCCTGTACCATGCTCAGGATCTTGAGCTCTGGGGAACGGGCGCAAATGTTCTGAGTTCAGCAAAACTCTGAATATCAGCTTAGGAAGTGGCTCTTAAATTCAGTCTGAGATGCATTTAGCCATTGTTATACGGTTGTGCGAGGCAGAAACAAACCCCAGGGTTTATAGGAACTTAACTTTCCTACTTCCTGCCTTTTAAGAGCTTGAGCCAACGCTTGCTGAAGCCAATGGAAAGCTTCCCCAGGTCTCTCAGTCAGAATGTGTAGCTGTGCTATTGCATGAGCATAGCTTATTTTGAGTTGTATTTAATTAGTGCTTTGAAGATAAGGATCAAGATGGTGCAATAAACTTGGAATAGGATAAGCCAGCCAGTACAGGCTACATTATACTCACTTTGGACTGTCCTGCATAGCAGGCAACAGTTTGCTGCCCTGTTTTACCAAATTTACAGGTGAGGTTCAAAGTCTTTGCATCAAATGTAACCATTTGCAGTAATATGGTTATGCAGCAATATGCGTCTCTGTAGCTTATTCACAGAATATTTTGAAGGCATTTATACCCATTTTTCTAGTAGTCTTCAAAGTGAATTCTTGCAGACGAGGGCCATGCAAGAAAACACACTGCTCCTCCCCAGCCCCCCATCATGACAGAGATCAGATTTTATCTCATTTCAGGTGGAGAATGAGAAAATGTAACATTTAACCACCAACAGTGTAAAAAGTCTGCAGGCTCAAGTTTTTGCTCAGACTCATCTTATTAAAATGTATATGAGACAACGTCCTGATAGTTACAAGTGAAATATATGCAAGCATATGCCGAGAATGCTGTACATTTTTACAGATACACGGATGTATTGTACAGGAAAGGCATGAAGAAAGACAAAAGCAAGTAAATGTTACACTAGAGTTAGTGAAACAAGGAAAAGCGTCATAAAATCAATGATAGCTTTTGTAATTGTTTTGGTCTCTTTGATTAAAGAAGTTCAGAGTCATGTACATGTTATCATTCACATTTATGAGCAATTGTTAGCTGTTAGTATTTTCTAACAGACATTCATCCAGGCTTCCTGTGAAAGGGGAAGGTAGCACGGAAGTCTGTCTGTATCACGGCAGCATGCAAATAAACCAAATGGAGCCTACTTGTTTTTCCAGCATGCCTGAAGCCCCACTAGGTTGGGGAGTCTTTTGCTATAAAACTGGTTGCCTGAATGAGAAGAATAGCAGGTTTGCAACCATTCATAGTCGGATAGAAAAGAGTGAAGGACTCCAAGAAAGTTGCTGTGAGGATAAAAAGCAGATGGTTATAATTCAAACTTATAATGTAGACCATGAAATGCAAAAATTGTGCTTCCCTGAGATATTCATGCATATCTAAACACAGAAATCAACTTGACCGATGTAAAACACATTGTTGACATTATTCCAAACCTTTTCAGATAAGTCAATTTTAATTTTGTACGGTAGAGGTAGTGTTTAGTCCTAAGTAAGAAGTTTAATAAGGTGTATTTTAGTAACAAGTTTTAAAATTAAAATATGCAGATTTGACTGAATCTCTGTTTGAGCCGCTGTCTCATGAATTCAGATGCATAATGCTTCAGTATGCAGGGTTAGCTGTTTTTTGGTCTCTGTTGTTCCTAGGTGATTCAGGGATATATATTTTTTGGTATCAGCTATGATGCTTGTCAGAGGGCAGGTGGGCTGTTGGAAAGCTTTGATGAAAAGTTGGGGGAAAACAGCACGTTTGGTACATAGTCAGCTATTGTAGTGCTACCAAGTGCAGATTTTTTCCTAGCTTTTTGTAGCTAGGAAAGTCAATGCTAGACAGCAACGGTGTTAGTCACTACAACATGGTCTTTTTCATCTTAAATTAATCGTTCTGATGGCCAATATATGTGCAGTAGTAGCTCCTGATTACAGGAAAGAAGCTGGTATTCAGTGTTTTTCCATCATTCCAGCATGTAAACCAGACTTGGGACATTTCAGCCTGCACAGTGATTAATTTATCAGTGTTTTGCTTGTAGCTTTGGCTGGAAGAGTACCTCAGCAACTCTGAGAGAGGGAGCCCCCAAGATCGGGAGACCCAGGTTGTATCC
Organism: Microcambeva ribeirae; assembly: GCA_035222435.1. Taxonomy (NCBI): domain Eukaryota; kingdom Metazoa; phylum Chordata; class Actinopteri; order Siluriformes; family Trichomycteridae; genus Microcambeva; species Microcambeva ribeirae. Next base: position 7,889 of record JAYECN010753147.1, on the reverse strand, counting down.
AGACTCTAAGCATGTTCTTGAACCAGTTTCCGAATCCCTTTGCACTTCCATGTCTCATCTGGAAAACTGTATTTCGATTTTATAGCCCTGGGGAAGAATGGTGAGGGAGCAGAGGGACAGATTATATGCGCTAAAGACAGATGTGTAGGTGAAAGTTGAACCTAATACTAACTGTTACCATATCTTTCTTTCTGACATTTCTCACAAATGCTTGTCATTCCTTTATTTAGATATAGTCATTTTTTAAAGCAGCAATTACTAGCTGAAGCTACTTGGTTGATAATTAAAAATATGCTGTGTCAAAAATGGAAACCATGTGTTGGCTTTACATTAAGCGTGTAGTGCATGCAAGGAAATCCCTCAGTCACAACCAGCATGGGTCCCTAAAGTTACCTCACAATGTTGTTACCCTAGGGACTCATCAAGGTCACCTCTTAGATTTCACATTGGTCTCTTTGGCTATATGATTTAGCTCTTAGGAAGGAAGCTGTCTGGTAAAATGTGTGGACTTCGATATCTTTTCTTAAGATCAGTATCAGGATCAAAAGAAAGGCTCTCTACTGTCTTCTCTTTTTCTTATTTTTTCCCCAAGTGCTCTAGTTGAGATAGTTTGCGTCATAAAACTGCTTCAGAATGTTTACCAGCATACAGGCTGATTCATTAGCTGATTCCATGATACACTGAAAGGCATCACTACTAGACCTATCTGTCTAGTCTGTCTGTGTACTATCTGTCCATCTTCCAGGCTACTCTGGTTGTAGCTACTCAAAAAGGGACTCAGGTGCTTCCTCTCACTGTTTATTTTTCTTCATGAAGACCCCATTAAAAAAAATTGCTCAATAGAAATATATATTTTTCATACAAAAATTACATCCAATACCTCAGCCAATGCATAATTTTTATAGATCAGTTCCTTAAATTTTTCCATTTCCTCTTTGCATTAAAAGGCTGTAGCGATATTTGTTTTATTTTCAGCATCAAGTAGCTCCTTCCTTCTTTAGTTTAGTAATAGCACACCAAAGCGTCCTCTTCAGAAGCGTTTTTGGTCCACTGCACTTTAGATTTCAATATGTGGCCGTGAAAACTCCTCATTGTTCAGTTTTTGTAGAGGAATAGCAATTCCCCCTCAACTCACAGTTTGAACGCTTTCCTAGCAGAACTTTCCAAAATACAGGCTTACTTGCAAAATCTAGAGGCAAAGAGTCAGCTGAGACAGGAGATTCGAGCCAGTAGTGATGTATGAAATTGCTCCAAAATGATTACTCCTCTGTGGGCTGAGTTTCTGTTCACCCTATTTTCGTTTAAAAAGAACGAACAGGATTCTGTTTCGTCATATTTTTTCCCCTGTGTCTCCGCTAGTGAAAATTTGGAGGAGCCCTCAGTAGTTTGCAGTGCTCTGTGCTCAGATCACTTTTCCCTTCTGTATTCCCCCTTATGGTCCAGCTTGCCCACAGCCAGATTCTCCTCAGATTTGATGCTCATGGGCCACCAGCCAAAATCCGCAAGCCAAATGCAAGACTTACCTGACATCACCACCTGATAACCTGATTTAAGAATACTACATTTACTCATTTGGTTTTTTTTTGTGTGTGTGTGTGTTTACCTTTTCTTCTATTTTTTTTAAATCCTTTTTGCTCAGAAGGATGAGTTAGGATTATTCATCATCTTTTGGCTAAATTGACACAACGTTATGTGGAACAGATGAACATCTCTAGACGGACAAATAAGGGTCACAGCCTTGTATTTGCCTCCAGGTCTTTAGCTCAGTGTGTGTGAATCGGTCTGGGCAGCCCTGGTCTACTGCAGTCCTGGGCTGCTGCAGTTAGGATACAGAGCTGTGGGTATTACTGCTCTGAGAGGAAAAAAAAAAAAAAAAAGAAGAAGAAGAAGAAAAAAAACCTAAAAGCCATAAAAGCATCCCTCTAATTTTCTTCCCTTTACAAGGGGTTGCCTCTAAAGCCTTTTCCTGAGGAAATGAGTTGCAGTTGGATGGGGGAAAAGGTCAATATTTCACTCGTTGTTGGGCTTTCAGATAGTTTTAGATTTACCCTCTCCTTTTAAGCCATCCTGCCAATTTGCCAGTGTCTGTTTTAATTTTAAATCCCATTTGGTAAAAAAGAAAAAAAAAAAAAAGAAAAAAAAAAGTTTGCCTGAATATCCTGTATCTCTAGAACCAAAGGAAGAGTGCAGATCTGGAAATCTTCAGAGTAAATATTAATACCTCCTGCCTTCATCCAAGGTTGTTTCCATCCCTGCACAGATATGAACACTTCAGGCACAAACATTTCTCGGACTCTTTTAGAGAATCAGCATACGCTTTACAGCAAAGAGTGAACAAGAAAAAAGATGAGAAGATCCTTGAGAAATGCGGGAAAACGCTTTCCCTGCCTCTACAAAAACCGTCCCACAGCACCACCTAGCAGACAGTGCTAGGCTCAGATGGGCACGAATAAACTGAGCCAAAGGACAGACTAGAGCGAAATGTTACTGGGCTGAGTATAATGCGCCGTCTACTCCAGCTAATGTCTAGCATGAGTTGCCAATACAAGCTGTATCGTCAGAGTAAGAGCATTTTCAATTGCACTGAGATTTACTTACACGCTTACTGATGTTAGTCCAAGCTGCTAGGGCCCCAGATGCCAAGGCCTGCTGAAGGCTATTGCCAGAGCCCCTTGAAGAGGGCGTAACTGGGAGAAGTGGTGCTAGAAGAGCTGGCTTCTGATTTTAAAAGTAGCTGGTGTTACCCCCTGCTTTCCTAAGGGCATTACTCTTGTTCCACTCCAGATTCCATACAGGATCCAGATTTCATTTCAACCTTTAGTTGGATATCCTAAGCAGGTGGATATAAAAAGCTCTAGAAATATGTAGCCTTGTGGGAAGCTGTCCAGATCCTGGCAGGATATATTTAGGGATACAATTAAAGAGGCATTTTTCTAGTGTAACTTGTAATTAGCTATGCTGAGTTACAGCAGCCCTGGTCTTCCTGTGGATTATATTGTGGGCACAGGTTGGAATACAATAGACTGTAATGGGAAGGACTTGTAGGACTTTCTCTGCTTACAAAGATTTTTAGTCTGGCATTTTGCATGTGGGCAGTTTTGCTTTCCATTCAGCGGTAGTACAGGGAAATCTCTGGCAACAAGACTGAAATCCATTCCCTTCCAGGTTCTGAGATCTTATTTTCCTGGTTAAAGCAGAGGCCTTACTATCAGGACCCTTAAGTTACTCCGTAGCGTTGGGAAAAACAAACAAACAAACACTTTTTAAAAATTATTTTAATTATTCTTCATAGCAAAGAACTATAAAACTAAGTCCATACGTGGACACCTAAAATATTATGATTTGCAGGTATCTTGAGACTTTCCTTCTTTTGGAAATGTGCATGTGCAGTACCTTGGAAAACAGGGAACCACTTTCATCAGCTATTTCCACCATCTCTGTAGGAGTATCCTTCAATCCACGGTTTCTACACACAGTTTCTCCATGGTACTTCTGATCTCTGTTATGGAATCATATTGATGGTTAAGTGAAAGTTCTTTGTAAAGTGTTGTGAGAGACTAGCTTGAAATGTTTTGTAAAAGCAGGAAAAAAAAAAAAGTAATGCCAAGAGTGCTACTCTTCAGAAGTGGTACTATACTGAATTGAAATGGTCAAATCGCAATTGCATTTGCTTTTGGCTAAATATATAGGAACCATTCCCATCTACATTACATAGCTACCACAGCATATTTCACTTTGGCTTTCTGCAAAGCAAAGGATCATTTTACATAGCAGTTGATTTTACTGCTTTCATGAACTGCTGCCCCTCATTGGGGCATCATTTAATTTATTGATTTTTACTACAGTTAGCTCCGGCCTTGAGCAGAAAGTGGAAGTATAAGTGGTAATCTGTTGTGATTACTTTGAGAACGGGAAACGGTTTTAGGGATGCCGTTTTTCCTCTTTTTCTGTTCTTTCCCCCTTTCCTTATGTGTCAGGCCCAACAAACTGAAACGACAGCCCAGAGTAAGCTGTGATGCAAGTCAAATCACTGCTGATTACGATCTCATGCTTCCATGGCTCCAGCTCTTTGAATGACCGTGGCAATTACTTGGCTAAAAATTATACAAGTCACAGATGCAGAATAATTTTGACGATAATGAAACTGAAATGCACATTAACATACCAAGAAAGGCACATCTGATTATGCAGTGGCTTGGTCAGATATGTTTTGTTCTCAGGGTCAGAGCTGGCCACTGAGAAGGAGCAAATGAGGCGAGATCTGGGCTCCCCTGCTTGAGTCTGACAAATGCCCCTGCCCTTGGCATGGTTGCTGCGCAGTGAACTTCCGCAGTTCTTTGGAAACCCTGCTGTAGTTCTGCATGTACTCCCAGGACTATGCAAAAGTGAAGAGAGAAGGCATCATGAGTCTGATGTCAGCTACCTCGTTATGTCGCTGCTGGGTGCTTTTAAAGATGTGTATTTGGCAAAAATGCCCCCTTTTTAAGGGAGTTGAGAGGATTCTCTGTGGTCCTCCATCTGCCCTGTTACCTTGGTCTGTAGGTGAGGGCTCGTGGAGCTGCGCCTCCAGGTGTCCAGGAAGGCACGCGGCAGAAAGGCTTGCACACAGGCAGATAAATGTGTGCACAGAAGCCTTGCTGGCTCTGTCAGTTCAGAAAATGAATTTCCTAGCCTCGAGCATTTAGCACAGGTATGGTACAAGTCTGCTGTGTAGGAAGCATTTCAAACCCTTCCGTCCCTGCTACCACACCAGACCAAAAGCAATCCTAAGATTGCTGTTGCTGTTGTACTGATGAGAAACTGAAACCCAGATTTAGTGAGTTGGTGTTGTCGGAGGTTTATTAATAAGAAAGTTAAGTACTTTAAGTTGAAATACTTTCCTGTGGGGGTTAAAGTACTTTCCTGTGGTCTGTGGTCAAGCTTGAGGACTGCCTCCCCCTTTCATGTCTATTTGCTTTCCATTTGCTGTATAACCAGGGGCATTTGTGTGGACGTCTGACTCTTAATGCATGTACAATTGCTCTGTTACACCAAAGTTAGGTAATTGGCGTTATGTGATGAAAATAAAAAGCATTATGATCCTTTCTCCACACCGCAGTACCCTTTTCAATATATATTTGGGAGATGGAGAGAGAGAGAGAGAGAGGGGAGAGAAAATAAGTTGCAGATGCCGACTTTGTAAAGGAAGTGCATATTAAGAAAATCAGGGCTGAAGCGAGGGGTGGGGGCGGACTTTTTTTCTTCCTTTTTTTTTTTCCTTTTTTTTTATGCTGTTTATGTAGCTATTATCATTTAATCACATTTATTCACTCACAGGCTTTTTGTCCCTTTTCTGTTGTAAATAGACATATGCACCTCCTAGGTCAGAAGGAAACTGTAAAAGCCAAAGTATGAAGTTATAAGAAGCGATACAAATATGCTTAGGTTTAGGAGCTGGATACGATAATGAAACTGGGCATTAGAGTCCTCTGAAAGAAGTTAATGAAGCTGAAGTCGATATTGCCGAATTTGCAGCCTTTGCAACAGAAGTGAAACTGAGTGTGAATTAACTCCCCAATAAGGTTTGGTAAGCCCTAGCCTTAGCTAAGCATAGAAGCATGAGTGTGCTTTATACTTCTTCTTCCTTCTCCTTCCTGTGGCTCTAAATGAATCACCCATCTTTTCGGATTATATTCTTGTAGGATTTTCTGCAGCAACTGGGAGTGGATATTGCAGATTTGGGTGATGTAGGCTAGAGGAAAGAGGTAGTTTGGGATAGAGGAAATACATTTGCTCTTTGAACACAGAACTTTTTCATTTTCATAGAGCTGAGTTGCTCTATGTTTTCCAGAATACTTGTCACTGTGATAAGAGAGTACCTTTGCCTGCTATAATGACATAACATAATTTTGCCAGTTTCCAGCTACATGCAGAAATTGTATGCCAGCTAGCATTTATGAAAACCAGAAATAAAAATATCTTCATCTCTGTCCTATTTCAATGGAGGAGACATAAATTCCCATCAATACTCAGTAAAGGACACTGCAGTCCTTCAGAGATTCAAAGAAGAACTGGAATAACTTGAAATTGCTGTGCTACTTATTTCAGCAGTGCCCTGGCTGAGATGTGCTTGCACTTCCTTAAATGAAGTTTCTAAATGCTAGTGATGTGAGAGATGTCAGCACATAGCTCAGAAATTCACCAAATGGGAACTTGTCTGGCCTCTTATACATTTCATTTTTATCATGGAAGCCTTTGGACATAGAAAGAAGTGTCTAGCATGTCCTGATGTGAATTAGATTTGAGTTTAGCAACCCCAGAAGCCACAATGTTTCTATTTTCATGAGGCTTTCAAGGAATTTCTTTGTTGCCTCCTTTAGTCGGTAAAGGTTTAATGTTGCTACTTCCTTGGGGGAGGGAAAGCCTAATGTGGCTAGAACCATGCAGTAAGCACCACCCAAGATATTTTCCAGTTGTGCTCCTTGGACATTCCTGTGTTATCTCTTCCAGTTGCTCTCCCCTCTGCAGAATGGCCCATGGTTGATGCTGTATCAGTCCACAGGTTCTTTCTGCTTTTCCTTTGCACAGCTCCTTATTCTGCAATTTTCTTGTTGATGACATTTTTTCTTTTTAAAGGAAAAAAAAAAGCCATTGAGGAAAAAGACATTGGAAATAAGAATACAGGGTCACTGGAAGAATTACCATTCAACAAGTTTCATCTCAGTATGGGAAGACTGTGAACTAAGGGTCTCACAGAGTTCAGAGACAGATCCTTTCCAAGTATCATTAATACAGTAATTCCTTAAAGACCGGCAACTGGGAAGGAATGGCCTCAGACTGGGGAACAGCTCTGCTGAAACGGCTCTGAGGGTGTTGGTAGGCAGAAAATTCTGAGCCAGCAGTGTGCCCTGACAGCAAAGATGGCCAACAGCTTCCTGGCCCAAATTAATAGGAACACAGCCTGTAGACTGAGAAAAGCTGTTATGCATTGGACCACATTTAGCATATTGCTTCCAGTTTTGGACCCCCAATACATGAAAGATATTGATAAACAATGAACAGCCACTGGGATGTTCAGGCCTGGAGTGCTTGTTGTTTAAGGAGAGGCCGAGGCATTAGTCACTGGGGCATGTTCAACCTGGAGGACAGACAGCTTTGTGGGGAACCAACAGCTGCCTCCTGTTCCTGTAAGGAGGGCATCAACAAGACAGAGCTAGGCTCTTCATGGCAGCACATGGCAGGAGAACAGGTGACAGTAGACATAACTGAAAGGAGAAATGGTCTGACTGGATAGAATGAGGAACTTTTTCACAAGTAGGACTTTTGAGCAGTAGACCAAGTTGCCCAGAGAGGTTCTGCAGACTTTGACCTTCAAGGTTTTCAAGACAGGACTGGACAAAGCCTTGAGAAGCTTGGTATGACCTCACAGTAAGTGGTTGGACTAAAGACCTCTGGAGATCCCTTCTAACTTAAGTTATCCAGTGATTACTTCTAGGTTGTCTAAATTGTCCAGATTTTCTAGAGACTCAGCACTGGTGAAGCCGCACCTGGAGTACTGTGTGCAATTCTGGGCTCCCCAGTATAGGAGGGACAAGAAGCTTTTAGAGAGGGTCCAGCGTAGAGCAATAAAGATGATTAAGGGACTGGAGCATCTATCGAATGAGGAAAGACTAAGCGAGCTGGGCCTGTTTAGCCTGGAGAAGAGAAGATTGAGAGGGGATCTTATCAATATGTACAAATACCTGAGGAGAGAATCTAAAGAAGATGGAGCCAAATTCTTCTTGTTGGTGGCCAGTGACAGGACAAGGGGTGATGGGTACAAAGTGAAACACGGGAAGTTCCATCTCCATGTGAGGAAGAACTTCTTTCCCGTGAGGGTGACAGAGCCCTGGAACAGGCTGCCCAGAGAG
>JAYECN010753048.1:1115-45725 GCA_035222435.1 Microcambeva ribeirae | reverse complement strand
GTCCTGAGCCACATGCTGTAGGTGACCCTGCATGTGCAGGGGGCTTGGACTAGATGATCTCTAGAGGTCCCTTCCAACCCTAAGCATTCTATGATTCTATGATTACCACAGAGGTCACATATTGTTCAGTGTTTTCTTCCCAAACTAGCTGCCCCTATACAATATACTCTGATGTGTTACATGAACTATCTGTTTTTTCTCCCCAGGAAGAAGTGTATTTTTAAAAATAAGTTACCTAGGTGAATTGTACAAAGAAGAGGCAAGAGATGGTGAGGCACAGGAAGATCTAGAAGAGAGAATAATTTTGTGGTGCAAGATGCCAGTGTGCAAAAAACAACCACTGCTTCTGATTTTTTCTAAAGAATGAGAAAAACTTACAGAGAACCTCAAGTAGGTGACAAGTGTGGCCAACAGACAGCAACCAGAGAGAATCTTTCTGCAGAAAGATGTGCCTTTTTCTCTTACTTGAAGCCTATTGATAAAGGATGATTAATCCTCTAATTGAAAGTAAATGTCTACATCCTCTAATTGAAAGTAAATGTCTACCACATGTAAAGTTACCTGTAATACTTAAACCAAGTCCTAGATATTTGCAACAAATTGATTTAATTTCAACATGGCCTTGTCCTGCATGTCAGGAAAGGGAGAAGAGGGAAGGTCAAGAGCATCCTTTGGCATGAATTTATGCATGTTTGGAAGATGTAATTAATCAGGTTTTAGAAAAAACACCTCAGTATTTTTCATCCATGTTCTCAAGTGAATTTGCCTGCTAATTAAATTAATTTAACAGTCAGCTGGAACTCATTTTCCATAGCACCTTTACAGATAAAAAAAAAGATATAAAGCTTGCTTCAGATGACTGAGAGAACAATTACATTAGACAAAAAGGTCTAAAATTCTCATTAGGGACCAGTCTGCAGCTAAACATATCTTTTGCGTGTGGGAAATCACAATGGTGCACAGGGACATTGGTCAACAATCTTTACTAATTGACTGGAACACTAGGGGAGAAGGTTATTTACATAGATTAACCTCTCCCTGCTGATTTCCTTAGGGTTACCTCTATCTGCAGTGAAAACAAATGGGCTTCCTTAGGGAAAAATACAGGACCAGAAATCTTTTTCTGTTGTCTTTTGAAGGAATTGGGGTAGGAGAGTAGTTTCATTCTAAAGATTATTTTTTTTTTTTTTGAATTACTCCTTGCAAAAGCTCATCCTGATGGTTCAACATCACTGGTATCGCCAAATGTAATAACCTAGTGCCTTTGGCAAGTACTTGGTTTCTCATGGGAGCCTCATGACAGTAATCCTTTTGGGAATATTTGCACAGCAAGAATTCAAACAACAATTGCTTATTTTTTAAATTAATTTTTAAAATTTAATTTTTTTTGAAGTGAGAATCAAGAAGGCACATACAGTATATAAAAAAACAGACTATTAAGGGATCAAAAACCCTTTGAATAACCCCACATTTAGATAAAACTCTCAAAAAACTCCACACAACTATAGTAGCATCTCATTTGCTCTCCACATTCTTCCCAAGCAGCTTGAACCTTCATTTGTCATCTATTTACATGATGCTGCTCTCAGTGAACATTTTCACTGAAGTAGCTCAACTCAGGAGAAAATGAAAAGGACATAAATTTAATAAACACAAAAATACCAGCTCATGTTCACATCTTTTTCTTTTAATTAGTCCCATGATATTTTTCCCATCCTCGTTGTCATTACAGTACTTTAAGGAAGGGACTACAGTTGGGCTACAGAGTTTGCATGGACTGGCATCCTGGTCTCTCGTTGGTCCAGAACGGGGCTTGGCACCGCTGCAGCCCAGAGGCTACCACATTGCCATGCTCTTAGATTTGCGAGCCCTCATCTTCAAAGAACTAACTTGGCTCTAACTCCTTATAGGAGCCACTGAAGTTATTTAATGCCAAACCTCACAACAGGTGCTGAATTTGACAATCTAATTTGCAGGTCTCCACAAATCAACTGTTAAGTTTCCCCCACCTTCCCCAAATTCTAAACTGCCTTCTACCTTATCAGACAACCATCCTGCAAAGCTTGCCCTAAACACATCTTAGTTTAGGCTGCATATCTGGATGCTCACATATAAAAGACTGGGTTTTATTTCAAAATGCTCTTTGAAAAAAAAAAGAAAAAAAAAGGAATATTTTAAGTAGCTGTACTTGCACATTCTAAATAGAAAAGCAATATGAAGCAATGAATGAAGGTGAAGGGACCCCTCACCCTGTCCCCCCAAAAGCCCCCAGCCCCCACACTCTACATTTTTAGGAGACAACTGGAATGGCCAACTTCATGCCAGCCTGCCAAGATCCTTGGGTTGAGTTGGGATTTCCACTTCTTTGAGATGACAACTAAACTTTCCAGGTACTCTGCCTATGAAAAGCAAGATATATTTTTCTCCTCCTATGAGGCAGAAAGGATTCTCACAAGAAGGAGTTTTGAATCTGGTGTCCCTGAACATTCAATTTCTACTTTTCATTAAAAGTGAAAATAAGAAAACTGTTTTAAACAGTTTTAGATTTTAAACACACCTTAAGACTGGGATTTACTCATCCTGAATTTATTTGGGTGGATTGTTTCCTCCTATTTCACAAGGTATTTTCACTTCTGTTTTATCCAGTTCGTTTTTCATTTTCTAATGCATGCTTTGTTTAAGGCTTGGGGCATTTGTTTCATGCTTAAGGATGGGGTGTGTGTGGGGGGAAACAAAACACTATTCCACTATTCTTAGGGAAACACACTGAGGAGATAGGTTAAAATACACTGGTCCTCAAGCACCCTGTCCATGGCCTAGGACAAAAAAAAAAAAAAAGTCTTAAAAGGAAGCTATCCATACATTCACCAAACAGATGATGTTAGGAATCACAGACTGAAATTCAAAGTTGAAAATCTTCACCCAGAGGAAGAAAGAAAACTAAAGCCCTGTTTTTGTCTTTAAGAAGGTAAAGATTCTAGCAAGCACCTGACTGCATGATTGAATTCAAGTACTTTGGTAGTTAAAATTAAAATTATTCAAACAAGATAAACAAATAAGGATGGGCAGCACACAGTGCGTGGTTTTTGAGAACTGCAGTAAATTTTTTTGTTGTTGTTCTAAAAGACGACATGACAGCCATTTTGGATAAGAGATTTTTACAGTAATATAGTCTTGCCGTTAGATTGATCAGTTGAAAGAGCTGAGCACTTTTTACTGGAAATTTAGATGCAGAATTATATTTCTGTTTTTTTTGGATTTATCTCCCTACCTCTTCCCAATGAATGCAAAGTTACAAGTTGAGTTTTTCATGCAGAGAGCAAGTACCTACGCACAGGACCATTTAGGAGCAGTTCTACAGGCACATAGGCTCTTGCCCTACACACCACAGTGTTTCAGTACAGTTTCCAAAATGTGGCCCAGACCTTGCCACAGCCTGCCCAAGGGCTGGAGGTCAGGCTAACAAGCTGCAGCTGCCAACCTGCACTGCACAAAACATGAGGTGGTGGCTGTCCCTGAGCAGGGACACAGTAGTTCCCTCTCCCACTAAACCTTCTGCTCCTGCCCCCCTCCCCCCCTTTTTTTAATAATAATAAAAAGGAGGGGGGGGGGAAGAAAAGAAAAAGTTTATCTTCATGGTGTGGCTTACACTGACCAGCTTTGAGTTTTTTTTTTTTTTTTTTTTTTTAAATCTCAGAACAAAACAGCCCAAGAGAGGACTATCTGCATGAATCTGTACTACAGCTCTCCTTTAAACATAGCACAGCAACAAGGGCTGTCTGACAGCTTTGCAAATATTAACCAACCAGCGTGCTAAGAGTCAGCATTTGAGACCCTAATAAACTTCAAACAAGGAAAGATTCTTGAGCAGTAGGAAGGACCTCACCAGATTCCATCAAGGCCTGTGACTGGGTACCATGCCACAAGAACAGGCCTGCTTCCCAGAGATCAAGCGTTTCCTTAAAATAAAGAGCATTTCATAACACCACTGCAAAGACACTTTTATGGCCTAGAAACACTCATATCACAGGCACATGCACAGTGTGCAAACACAGCACAGGAACACATACACAGGCACAACTATTTGGCCTAGCACAGTAAGAATTTTTCTCTAAGCAAGGGAATAAAATGCTCCCTTTGCTGTTCATTTAAAAGACAGGGAAAGGCATCGCATTTGCAAGACTCAGCTACCCACCCCCATTTACAGCTTAGACCAAATCTTTATTACAGCCTGTAAGTTCTTGCATCCAAAATGAAAGAAGGAATTTTCCCTAGAATACAACAGCTTCAAGAGCTCCAGCTCTACATTCCCAAATATCCAGCACCAACCTACAACTTAGGGAAAATAAAAACACTCCAAATACTACATCAAGAACAGATGCCAGGGGAAATAGCATTTCCTAAAGGCCAGAAAGAAGCTCCTAAGGGAGCTTTCTGAGAGAACAACTTCCAGAAAGTTTGGCTTAAGCCATCTTACCTCTCCAGCAGGACAAATATCCAAATACCTTCTAAGAAGACAGACCTTCACCTACCTCCAACTCCTATTAAGCAGCACCTCTTCCTCTAAACCACTAATATAAAGGCTCTAGGTGAGGCTCCTAGCAGTCCCCTCCAATCCCTGCTCAGGAAGGATTAATGGTTAATTGGAGTCACCTGCTGCATCTTATCTGCTTTCCTCTGTTGCAGGGCAGGTGTGTAGAGCCTATTGCATGAGGCTTTTGGGCTGAAATATTACTAGTGAAAATCGACTTTGTAATAAAGTAATAAAGTTAATGAGAGAGGAGGCAAAAGATCAACTTTTCAATCTTCTGTATGGACCAAAAGATCAAGGAAAGCCTTTGAAGCAATTCCTCCTCTCCACCCAGCCTGACAGCTTTCCCGAAGGAGACCTTTAGCTATGACAGGCAAGGAACAGTTGAAGCCAAGCATACGTTAATCATTCATGATAAACAAGATGATATTATGTGTAAATACTTGTTTACTCTTCTTCATTATCATAAACAGCCAGTAAATAAACCAAACAAAACCCCACAATCATCCACAAAAAAAGGAAAAAAAAACCTCACTAAGTTCAATTCTTTAGGCTATTATGCATTTATAATAGTGAACTTCTATGAAATTGACATTCTAATTCAATAAAACAACAAATATATCCATTATAAAAATGGATGAACAAAACTAATCAAAATTACTAAAAGGGCAAAAAACTGTATTCAGATTCTTGTATAACAAGAACAGTGAGAGACTCTACAAAATACGGTAAAAAGATGGTTTCAGAAAATAACTATTGTGCAAATGTTGAACAAATACCAAGTCATATCACCTGCAAACCGTAAGTATTATTTCACCCCACTTTATTTTATTATCAAGAAAAAAAAAAATCAAGAGAAAATGAAGGCCCAGAATCAATTTTATGTGCTTTTAACCTTGCTATGGCCAGCAGTAAGTTTTTTGGTCTGTCTTGCCACTGCATCTTCTGTCTAAGAGCAGATAATAACAGACAGATACTAAAACCGAAAAACAACCATAAATTATGGAAGAAAAATATCTGGCAAGATACAATGAGGTAGAAATATTCATTAGAATAAAGTGTCTAGCATTCAGGTAATAAGGTATCACAGAATAATCCAAAGCATATCTCAAGGTAAATAAGGACAAAGTGTTATTTTCATTTAACTCACATAAGTTACATGTCCCTTAGGAAGGAAGGCACGAATCACCTTGCAGAAATTCCTATGTTATCCTTTGACTATAGAGGGAGCCTGGACAACTAACATCAAGTAGCTGTCTTTTAGATGAGTTAAATTAAGACATAAAAATTCACTCCAAAATACATTATTTCCCTAGCAAAAAAAAAAAAAAAACAAAAAAACTTGAACATATAAAAGTTACCTCTACCATGCATTGATAGTGGATGTAGATAACATCTTTGCCTTTATTCAGTCTTAATCTGTCAGAGTAGAACTGTTGAAGGAAGACAGAAGAAGGATTTGTTCAACCCATTCCTAATTTATTCATGACTTAATTTCAAGGGAATAAAGAAATTTGAAACTAAGGCTCTTTTGGAACAGAAACAAATACAAACATACAGCAAACGCTCCTCTGCTTAGCTCTTCAGATCAGTCCTACCTGCCTTTTGTGGTACATGGAAATTTTTATTGCTGTTGGACTTGTGAAGACAAATAAGCTCCACAGAGGGAAATGAAGTTTTTGTTCCCTAACCTACAAACATGTTGTTAATTATGCAAGGCAGTTACATACAACTGATAAAAAAATTGCCAATAAGAATATATTCTGTGGGTTTTGCTCTCCAATAGCATAAAAATGGGATTTGTTCATTTTCATTATAACTTGATCTGAAACAATGCTCCAGGAAAGAATTTGGTTATAAATTTACACAGTTATTTGCAGTACCACATTTTAGTTGTGACAGTGTCTTCCTGTGGTTTTGCCCCAGCTGTTAAGCCCGGAATGCCTGTTTCCCAAGCGAGTGTTGCATGTAACCATTGGCATATATAGTACATCTTATCAATGTCAAATTCAAGAACAGCCCCCCGGATGTATTTTGTGCTTTATATTCTAGTGGGCTTCAAATCTTTGTTTAAAGGCTTCTGTCTGCTCTTTTTATTTTGGAATTTAATTTAGTCATAGAAGGTTAATTAGCCTCTAGATTTATTATTAGAGCAGTGAGTCACCTCTTCCTCCACACTCTTCCTGTTCTGTGGTATGTCCAGTTTTATGTGGAGTCTCAAATGAAGACAATGTGATTCATAATTTTATGCAAATATTATTCCAGCTTTAAAGGAAATGTTGATGGAAATCTCCTTAGTTCTTGTCTGTGCTAGAATCTTATCCCACAAGATTTCATTAGAAACACTGGGAAAAATATGAAGTGAGGAAAAGGTCTGTGTTGAAATCCTGTACCTCATTTATGGACAACTATTTACATATCCCAACTATGGGATATCACGACTAAAGACAGAAGTCTGCAAGCTAACCTTACTGCTTACTTTAGCCACTTAAAAGACACAGGAATGCAAATCCTGTGGGGAGCATCCAGATCCACAGAAATTTCCACTCTTTGCAGAGTTATTTCATAATGGGTTAACAGGGCACTCCTGTGTCACAGCTGTGAGCAAAGATAAAGGCTCAAAACTAAAAGGCTCGAAACTTCTGAATTCCTTCGAAATGGAGCCTTCGGCAGTTGCCTAAAGCTGCCCCTCTTAGCTCTCACTTAGCAGTTTTGATCCATGAGTGGACAGTGTAACTGAATAGAAACACACGCTCTGGGCCAATTTAAAGACCTACCTAGTACAAAGAAACTGCTGGAAACTGAGGAAAAAGAGGGGATTCTTGTCTATAAAATGTGCTTCAGTTTTTGCACATCTCTTTCTTGCACATCTATATAACTGAAATGTCTTTATTTCTTCTCTAGGCTAAAATATTAGTTGGAGACAAATATAGCTGACTAGATAGAAATGGGCTTTTTGTGGAGAAAAAAAAAAAGTAACTTTGTTAACAAAACTTGCATATCTGCGTAAGATTTTTCTGAGACAATTGATTTTCCTTAACTCTCAAACTGCATCTTTTTATCACACTGACAATGGCCACATTTCAATGATTTTTTCCACCTGCTTTGTTTTACCTATACCTATAATGGGTTTAAATTTTCCAGCACTGTTGTGTTTCGGAATATACACTTAATCCCTTGAAACCTCTTTTGTCATAAATCTGTTTTGTCATACTTGCAAAAAGGATACTTATTACAGGGATAAAAAAAAAAAAAAAGAAAAAAAGAACAGTAAGAACCCTTCAAAGTTTAGGTATGCTTAAAGTGTGCACAACTGTTAATAGCCTCTAGTGAGGCTCACAATTTGCAGAAGGAATATGTTCACTACAGTGGAAATGGAAATGGGAATAAAATTGTCCTGGTTAGTCATTCAGAAACAATTAAAAATGCTGAAAATGTTCCTGTACAAGGGAGTTTTAGCCACAGAGTGTCTTGCCCACTAATGACAAGTTTTACAACTAAATACAGTATTAAATGACATACAAATGAAAGGCTCTGAAGTTACCAGGTAGCTGACTCAGGATTCAAGCCATAAATGTCAAGCCATAAAAGCAATGCAGTTTTGTAGTTTCTAACCATTCTACTCCAGAATACTTCAAGTTTGACTGATGGAAGCCAAGGTCTTGCTAATTCTGTCCAAGACATGGAAGACAAAAACAGCATGTTTGAAATAAAGATCAGTGAGTAACATTTACATTACTGACTTCAAGAGTATAATTTATGTGCTTGAGGCAACAGACACTTCTTTAAGGGTGATTCAGGTAACCTATTTCAGAAGTCAGTGATTCTCTCAACTCTGATACTTCAGAAATAATCTAGGCTCTCTCTGCCTCTAACATTAACATTGAAGTGAGATACCTAAACTAGGTCTGAAATAGTAAATTTTGGGCTCTGAAAACAGAAGGCAAAGAAAATTAATAGCAGCTTAAAAAGAACAAAAGATCTTCTTGTGGATGAACTCACTCTAGAATAAATAGATTATCTGAATTTTAAATAAGAATTCAAAGGTAAAATTCCTATTCATTCAGGATTTTACCATAGTCTATAAATACAAGTTTATTATGTTTGTACATGTGCTGTGTGTACAAGAACAGTAGAAAAGAGCACTTTCATAGCAGGCAGTGCAAATGGGAAGGACAGGAATGCCAGATCTTCCTATCTTCCTCACAATAGCTTCATGCCTATATTATATGCTGCTCTTAATCGGAGTCTATACTTTTGCTTAGAGGTTTGAAAAGCTGGATATACCCAATGCCTACTCCAATGTGTGCCACAAGGGCTTACTCTTCTTTAGAGACCAGAGCTTTAAGATAGTTCTGTAGCTAGAAAATAAATTTGATTAATATTAACAGTCATATTAAAAAGCATGGAAGAAAGTTGGACTGCTTTTTCTGATTTAACTCTTGCAGAAAGTGTCATTTCTGCAGAAAATTAATAGGATTTCAATGGGAAGCAACTGCATGATTCAAGGTTACATTGCTTTCAATCATCAGAAATTTTTTTCTTCTCTGGAGCAGAGTTACTCTTAGAAACAAATTAAACTGACTGTGGTAGTTTTTCTGATATGAGCTCCCGTTTTTCTTCTGCTTTCAGATCGTAAGGAGTTGACTAATCACCTAGATTGCTAGGCAACTGGGACATATCCTAGCCGCTCTTGTGGCAAAAGGCCAGTCCTTTTACACTTCTCCATTTTATTACACACTCTCACATTTTTGACATCAAATTTTCCTCAAGTAGCACACTGGCTTTCTCTTGTCCTATTTCTGTGCCCATAATTAACAGAAATCCCCAATTATAAAATTTTTATGATTAGTTCAGCAGCAGTCATTTCCAACTGATCTGCTCTGCTGAATTTGGATGTGCACTCTAACTTCTTTCATCCATTTATCCTACATTTGAAAAGACTGTTGACTGATCCATGCTTATTTGAAGGCCTTGAGTGACCAAGCACATGCTCTGATCCTGAAACTGAGAATGTTATAGGGAATCTGAGTGTCACCTAATGAGTAAAACATATGCTTGGAGTCTAGAGAGAATTTCTCATTCTACCATGGTATCAATTCACATTTTCTATCCTTTATTTGCAGATGAACCTTAGATTCTAACAGCATTTCCCAGACGAATTTCATCCCAGGGGAATGGGGGAAGGAGAGAGGCTGTGTTCTATATTGTGGCTACATCACAGGAACTAGCCCTGCAATGTGTGGAACTAAGGAGAACAAATACCTTTTAGTCTCCTCCTGCTTGTTGTGTCCTTCCTTATTTAGCTGTAGAATTTTACAGTATTGATTGAACATCCAACATACGTGGCTTTATTTATGCTATAACTGTCTCGTATACTACCCCACCAAATTTTTCATGCAGCCCACTTTTTTATTCAAACAGTATTATCATGGAAATATAATGCTCAGTTTTACATACTCTTGACAATAGATTTTTACAAGATCATTTTGTGTTTTGTATTCAAATCATTAACCCTTATAAAAGTGATAGACTTTATTCTTCACATACCCTTCGATATTCCCCAGCTGTCATGTCTGCAGACCCCCAATAGCTGAACTTATCCCTTATGATCCTAGGGCTCCTTTACTAAGACTTTCTGTCTTTTTATTTGCCCTCCTTTTGAATCTCTGGTCCTTCAGAAATCAAAACCCTCCGTGTCTCCTTTACGTAATCCCTAACCACTTACAGACTACACCTCAAGCCTCTTCTCATCTCCCCAGCATTACTGATTTTCACTTATCCTGTCTGTGAAATTGAGTTGAGTCGGAGCTTTAGGTTCGCAGGCAGGTTGTCGTGCTGTGTCCTCCCTTTTGCCCGATAAAAGATAATAATTGTGTTCTTATTTTTGGTTCAGATTGTCTAAAACAACGAGGGGGCTCTGTTGTAGCCCGTCAGAGAGTTTGCACAGGGTAACTCTCTGAGTGAATGTTAAACGCTTTGAGGCATAAAGGCATGAGAGCACCAGGCTTGTTGAAGCAGTGTCTAAGAAAGACCCTGGGCTGAGAGAACCAAAGCTGGGGGCAGCTCCATTCAGTCTCCCTGTAACAGGCCACCCATCCTGTCCTGGTCTCCCGAGGGAATTGTGCCCCTCTTCTCTTAGAGGGATTTGGCTGACTCACTTCAGAAGGTAACCCTGGAGCAATTTAGCGTGGGTAGTGATAAGAGGGACAGGTTCTAGGAGCAAAACAAGGGCCTGGTGTCATTCTAGCTTGTGAAAGCAGAAAGTAAAACAATCCAGAGGGGCAACAACCTTGGGGCTTAAGTTAGGTGATTTTATTCACCAGCCCAAGATCTTTGTAACAACAACATCCAGCCTTCACTGGCACAATTGTTACAGGAATGGGCTTATCAATTAGTAAATAGTGCAACTAAATGGAGTACACTGCTTGTCCCAGTAAAATGCAACCGCATTTCCTCACCCTGAGTGTACAGAGGTCTCTCAACCTTGCAAGAAGTTGACAACTACTAGCACACTTCTTCACCCTGAATGTACAGGGGCTCTCAACCTCATAAGGAGTTACCTTAGCATCCCAGGTAAGGGGAGGGAGGGATACTCACGATCCAGCAGAGAAGTTGGTCAAGTGTCATTCCTGATCCATGATCAACTTGTCAATACTAGACTCTGTCTTCTATACACTTAGGGAGGGAGTAGGTGACGTGCTATCGTCATCTGTATAGCGTGATCCCTCCAGAATCTTCAGGCAACTTGCATAAGATTATCTGCTCTTCGCACTGACAGTGAGATGAGTTTTGGTTGAAAACACGCTGATCGGTGCTTTGCTAGTGCATCCTTTCCTCAGCGAGTTGGGTGTTGTTTGCAAATTTTAGTGCAGCGAGATCACTGTGCCTCCACAAGACTTCCCTCCTCCCTACCCAACATTTCTCCTTTACTTTTCTACCACATTGGCAGAGTTCATGAAGTTTGGCAGTTTTA
This sequence comes from Microcambeva ribeirae, assembly GCA_035222435.1. Lineage (NCBI taxonomy): Eukaryota > Metazoa > Chordata > Actinopteri > Siluriformes > Trichomycteridae > Microcambeva > Microcambeva ribeirae. The sequence goes on along the minus strand of JAYECN010753048.1, from coordinate 34,218 downwards.
ATTGTTAACTCCTTACTCACCCATCTGACAGACTGACAACATAGGCGCTCTCTGAAGAATCTTACTATAATTTCATGCCTCCATAATCACACTGTTAACATACTAACTGGAACCTCTATCAAGCTCTTTGGTACATGAGCCAAGCACCTGAACTAAGTGACAACATCAAAAATCCTATCGCAAGTTAGGATAGAATATTCTTCCTACAATGCTTGAAATTTTATCAGGGAATTTCTGTCTCTCCTGTCAATCCATTCCTTCTCACTCCAAGGGATTATATTTGTTTAATATATATTTATATATAGAAAAAAATCAAAACTACGCAAAGTATCCAAGTTTCAACTATAGCAGTGAAACATATTTCATATTCATATTGTGTTAAGATGATGACTTTGCTATCACTGCAGCTTAGAGTGAAGAGTGAATGATGAAATCAAATCATTGCTCTGTGTACTCAATATCCTGAAATTTAAAGCAAAACTGGCTTATTATTCATAAAGTTCTGCCGCATGTGGGTAGAAACTAGTTGCAAGAATGAAGAGCCTCTATCTCTGGTTTAATGCAGTGGAATTACTTTTCTATTATTTGCCAAAACCCAAGAAGTGACAGCTCTGATATTTCAGAGGACTCTATCAGGACCAATACCAATAATCTTTAAACTACTTTTTAAGTCTATTTTGCTTTTCAGTGAACCCCTTATAAAATAAGTTGTATGGCCAAAAAGAAGGTTTTTAGAGAGTTTTTATAGAACTGTCTTCCCTGTCTACTTTATATCTACACAACTAATCTGTTGCATATACTAACTCTGCAGGTACCTATCAGTTTTGGTATGAGAATACTCATGGTCCAGTACTCCAGTGTACATAATAGACTCTTCTAATCATTGCATTAAGTTTTAAGCATTAAATCTCTTGCCTAGAAAAAATCAGCTAGGTCTATTTTATTTGTTATGTGACAAAGCAGGCATATGCTAGCAGGTTGTGATGAAATATGTCTATGAAGGACTGAGATAAATTTCAAAGGAGCAACAAGGTATGACTTTTTCTTTAATTCCAACAGACCAATTTTTGTAATTTAAAATACTCAAAAAAAAAAAAAAAAAAAGTATTTTAAACTTTACTTTTAGCAAGGACCTGATCTTTCAAAGGCCTTAACTGTCATATTTAAGGATCTGTAAGCACCAGGACTTCCCAGAGGCATTTTTACAGTAGATTTTTCAAAGCGCTCAGAGATAAGTGTGAATATCTTCACAGAGCCTCATTATCACTCCACAAAAATTTGAAGAACAGCAGCATACAAATGCATTTATCAAACCGACAGCTTGTTGCTGAAAAATGACCACTTCAAGGAGACGCTTAATTTATCTGCTATTGAAACACTAGTATCTTCCCTTCAGAACTGAGATAATAGATCATCACCTAATGTGTTACAATTTGCATATAAGGTGGAATGAAGTATCTTCATAAAGATGGAATTGCTTTTGGCACTCAGAGAGTGATATTTATTCTCTGTGGCTTTTAACACATTATTTAAATTAATTGATAGTAATTTGACTTTAACATTAAATATAATTTGAATCTTCACAATACAAATTTATTTATTTGTTATTTACAATTTCTAATAAATGACACCTTGTTTGCTACGACTATGCCAGAAGAAGTAAGAAACCTTTCTTAATCTCAAATCTTTTTAACTTAATATCACTCCTATTTATTGCACACCACAATAATGGTCAGTAAATCCTTGCACTGGTAGCACTTACATTTATAAAACAACTTACCTCCTACGTTATATAATCAACCCTTTTTTTTTCTCCACCTCTAGAATTCTTTGGATTTGACATCTAAATAAGCTTTAAGTAGACTGTACAATTCTGTTGCTTGCTTGTATTTTTCTAAATGACAGTCCGTTCTAGTATGTGGGCAAATATGCACATATACATCAGCAGGTTGCTGTGAAGAGTGATATTAAAGATGATATCGTCCTTGAATATTTACAATGAGGAACATAATAGAATCTAAAGTGAACCGGAACTTCATAGCAAACTTCAATCTCTAATCTTTTAAGATTAAAGGTAGACTGAGAAACTAAAAATACAGCTTGCAAAGTACATATTTCTAATCATGTAAAAATTTCCAGATGGGAAGGAAAGATGTGAAGATATTCTAGTATCCATCTCCCTCTCATTATCCCCTATCTCACCACAAAACTTGTGTTGCCGCACACTGTGCTGGCAGGAGAACGGAGCACAGGGGATAAAGAAGGCAGGATGGGGTGGTGTCGTGTGTCCTGGGTATGTCAGACAGCCCTAAACTTCAGCCTCAGGTCAGGACGTGGCAGTCTGCACCAGATGATAATTGCTGAAGTGCCATTTTGTAAAAGGATTCTGCCTATGACATTCAGTGAATTTCATTCACTGCCATTCAAAAGGAGACTTTGGGACAACATAGCATCGGCCTGGCACAGTACAACCTGGTCTGGTTTTATTAAGTACCTTTCACTAGAAGCAGTGGTATAAAAACGTCCCTAATCTGAGGAAGAAAAACTGTTTTTTTGTGAAGATCTAATTGCCCCCTCTTGAGCTCCTTCCTCCTGCCAAGCACTCAGTATGTTCCAGCAATGCCAACAAGGATCTTTTTTTTCTAAATGCCTGGGTTCCAAACCACAAAGCTGTTATGACAGGACAGGGAAGGTAACATGAGACACAGTCTAACAGACCATGTTACTGTTTAAGAACCAAAGGGTTGTGCCATTTTATCACATATTTGAAAGAAAGTTAAATAGACAGTCTCAGCAGGAATATCATGTCATCTAGCCACACATGCTTGAACCAAAGACCTCTGCTAAAAATGTACAGGTAAAGAACTGTCGTTTATTTCTAGAACTCCTCAAAGATCTTATTTTCCAACAGACTGAACATAGAATACTATGAACTAACGCTACAATCTCCTGGAAATCAGAGGGCCTTTAAAATATTGATTCCACAAAGAGTACACTCTAATAATGTGGGAAAAGTCAGTGTTGCTCTGTAAAACAGTTTCTAATTAAGATCAGAAAGGAAAAAAAAAGTGAAAAGGCAGTTGTTCTTAGCAAGGCAATCCCCATTTAATTTAAATTCTGAATTAAAGTAAAAAAGATAGGCAACATTCACTTGCATTTCTGTATTATGTTCAGTTTGTAAGACAATAAGAGACTGAGTTTAATGGTATCTGAAGATAAAAAGTTTGGACATAAAGCATTTCAGACAGTGGGAGTCAAAAAAGCCACCGCTGCTTAGTACAAAGAACTGCCACAGCTTTTAAATTCTGTGCAAGTGCATCTTTATCAGCTATGCCAGTTATCAGAATCTCCTGCAGTCATTTTAAAAAGGAAAAAAGTATATTCTTATTCCTCACAATGAATACGTGTGTGTTCGAATATATATATATATATACATATATATATATATATAAAGGCAGAGAGTTTCAAGCATAGAGAAAAATGGAGGCCATGGGGAAGGGGAAGAGGATGCTTGAAACATCCAAAGAAATCTTTGATCTTTGCTGTGAACTGATCCTGTGATTCTGAATTGTAAGAACATTAAAAGTATCTTTTTCATTCTCTTCCATGGACTTGGGATCAGACCTTTAAAGCCTTATCAGATGATTTATGTCCTACAATGCAGGGACCAAAACTTTGAGAGATATTAGTATTTTGACCTTCATTCATTTTTTTGCAGCTGAAATAAAAGGAGATATCTCACTAGATTATGTTTTATATATATATATAAACATATTTACAATACTTGGGCAGCAGTATAGGGCATATTTTCACCCTTCTTCTGTTAGCTTTCACGTTTGTGACCTTTTAGTAAATGGTAACAGAAGAATTCAAATATAGCTGTCGGAGGGGAAAAAAGCCAGTGACATGGCAAATATCAGAGATTCCTATTAAATAACATCTTCCAGGTCCACACAATTTTAGTAAAGCTTTTTTTCATATCTACTCTCTCATGCACTGTTTTTTTGAAAAGAGGAAAAAACAAGTGCTTTCCAATGGTAGCATATACAGAACCTAATATTTATTCTCCTGTCTTCTACACTGATAGCAATATAAGCACATACTGTGCAATTTCTGTCTCTTACATCTAAGTAGCCTTTCTGCAGTAATGTATTTTTTTCTGCTTCTTTGTTACCTTCTTGTTAATGATTTCATCGTCCTTTTTATTCCTCCTGAGGCAATTTTTAAAATAGCATTCCTTGAAAGACAGAGCATCAGCAAACGGCAACGATGCAGACATTGTCATGATATTATGGAATAAGAGAAAGATTTCACTGTAATGGCCACCTGAATTCCAGTAATATCTTTCAAGTATAACATTCAGGTAAATTTCCACATTTAAAAGGACTGGAAAAAGCTAGGAACTTTGAGAAGTTCTAGAAACTTAGAAATTCAATGGCCTAAGTTATGTATTTCTGAAAGGACAGTATTAATATATTTCACACAAAGGGAGAGGAGATTGTAAAAGATGAGTTTAACAAAGTTATATTTTAAGAAAAAAAAATGCTTTGCAGGTTTTCAAAAAGGATTGGAAGGTCTTTAGCTTTTAATTGAAGACTATACCTTGATACAAGAATTAGGCAGGAATTTCCCCTTAAAGCATCTGCAGAATGCAGGTCTGAGAGCAGAACAAAGCTTGCTGGCACACAGTAGCATATCTTTAATTCAAAACACTATTATATTCTATAAATAAATAATAAAGGTAAATCTGTTGATTTTTGAACTAGTCTTTTACTTATGCGTATCTTAAACAGGGATTTGTACTCAGTTAAAGAAAATAATGATATATAGGACTGATATACAGGAAGGCGTTCTAGCATCAGATAGGATACCTCTAGCAATATTTTCATTCAGTGATTCAACTGAGTTATTAAAATTAAATTAAAAAGAAGAAATAAAGTTGCATTTTAGAGTTTACATAAACATATTTGAGCAGTCTTCTGATTCAGCTTTATAATTATGCATTAACATAATTTTGCTAATAATTATTGCTTTGCATCTGCTGTGATACCCATTGCCTCTATAGTTAATTTCTTGGCATGGGGTTACAACATGGGACACGATTTTGGAAATACCTCTATAGGAAAGTTTAAGACAAAAGCTTTAACAGAAGTCAAAAGCAAAGCTAATCACCTTTAAAAAGATATAGCAGCAACAATTCAATGCATGTGTGCTCATGAGTCACCTCCCTGTGGAGAGTTCCAGGCAAACACAACACACAAAAACAAACAAACAAACAGTACTGGCTGGTAGAGGAGCTGGGAAGCAGTGATTGCAACAGCTACAGGCAAAACAACCAGACCCGAGCTACAGCTGCTTCTCTAGCACAGATTTAAAGGACTACTTTCAAAAGACCATGCTGGGAAAGGTTCCTTTGAAGTAACAGAGTATATGTGGCAGCTGGCTTGTTTTCAACAACATTTTTTTTTTTTTTTTTTTTTTTTTTTTGCTGGATTATGTAATAGTTTTCTTAGCAACAATCTTACTAAGATACATGTTTTAAAAAAGTAGCAGCACAGTCTAGCTCAGTGAAAACCTTGTCCTGAAAGGCAGCAGGGCAGGAGTTGCACTGATGTCTGGGAACTGGGAGTTAATGCGTGGTGTTTTCCTCCTTATCTCTTTTTATCTCGTGATCTCTTCCTTTCCCACTTCACAGAAGTTTTACTTTCTGCTTAACGTGCTGTTTTTTGGCCTTAGTTTAAAAAGAATGCTTCAGTCGTCTATGACAATAATGCTTATTCAAAACTTGTTTCTAGATCTTGGTGATAACAGCCGCTCCTGGAGACTGCAGTGCACTAACACACACTGTGCATGCGACTGCCAGACACTGCAGCTCTGCTCAGGTTTCTATTTCTGTTACGGCAAACATAACATGGCCATATGATACTACATGGAAAAACATATTCCTTGCTGTGATTTGATGTAGGTTTACACAACACAGCACAGGAGAGCAGGAAAGCTAACTAGGTCACAAAAACAATTGGTTACTATAGCATAATACCGGAGACAGAGATGCTTGTGCATGTGCTAAAATTTTCCTGAAGCCAATCTGGCAATGTCTCTGTTGCACTTAATTTTTATTTTATTTTACTGACATTATGTACCTTATAGTCAAGAAATAAAATTTGCAAACGCTCCTTAGTTAAGAGCCTGAAACACATTCTAGAGTTCAGTTTGGGTTCCCCAAACAGTCTAATCATGGTTGTGCAGGTACCTACAAAATGCTAGCAGGCTGCACATGTTATCTGCCTTGGTGCTCCGAGCTACTATCTAGACATGACATATATTATAAGCTAGTTTAAAAATATTGGCGTAATGCAGACATCCTGAGTCCCATTTCAGTATGACTTAAGGCCAGCAGTTCTGAAAAGAGACATGAGCTTGTTTGGTGCTTGTGGGAATTCTCCATCACTTTGGTACGTTGGAGCTTTTTCCTCTAATTTTAAAAGGAACAGCTAAGAAGCATTATCAAAACAGAAGGACATATTGAACAGGGTTCCACAAACATATGTTCTTAGTCAATAATTTCATATTGTCCTGGCAGATGAAATGAAGATTAGGCTTATTAAATTTCCAGACTAGTAAATATTGCTAGTACTTAGAAGGATGTGCTCAGAACTCAAATTGATCTTGCAAACAGGAGTTTTAGACTGAACAAAAAAGGATGTTGTGCAAAAGGGCCAGACAAATTTGTTACACCTGAGCAGGAAATTACAGTTACATTAGAAAATTCTGCAAAAGAGAATCTAGGGGCTATTGTGGATCCTAAATTGAGCATGAGTTCACGTTATGCTATTGGGGAAGAGCAGTCACTGGACTGTGCTACAAAAATGGGAAGCAGATCCTTTAAGAGACATAAAGTTAGCATCCTGATTGTGTATTGGCACCAGAAACACCCCGCTGACTTTAGGCACTAAATGTTGGTTGAAGTCGGTTGGAGAAAAGAAGAGGGAGAATGATTCAAGACCTAGAAACAGTCCTTAAAGTGTAAGATTTCTTGCATAGGAAATTGCGTAGATGACTAAGAGCTATGCTAAGAATTTGTGCTAAGATGCTGGAGAGAGCAAGGGAGCAATCCGTCCTCCATGCTTGGTGGTTACAGGACAAGAAACAATGGCCTTAAACTTCTTGGAGAAAAAGTTAGGTGAGACATTAGGAAAAGGGTCATTTTTTAGCAGTAAGGACAATCTAAGGATTGCCCTTTGGGATCATCTGGAAAGGCTGATCCTCCATAATAACAGGTTGCACAAGCATCTGTGAAGAATGGCACAGTTGACTCTGCCTGAAGACAGGGAACGGAGGAGGGACAATCTGTCCTCATCCTGAGCTTGTCTTTTGCAGAGAAGCTGAACTGTGGCTGAAGATGCATATGCTGCTTCTAATGGTGGGGGCTGGCTCGGGGAGGAAAGCAAACCTCCGATGTAAAACCAGCACTTCAACATTGCTAATATAACAACACACACAGTATATATATATGTATATACACACACACACATCTGTAAATGGAGACCATCACCATTAGATTCAATCCAAGAATATGGGCAATAAAGCCTAACAAAATAGCAGGGATCAGGGTAACTTTTGCATTATTTGTCTTTAATTTCAGAAACCTAGCTACTATGATTCACAAAAATCTTGTGATCCTGAATATTTTTGTAGCATTGCCATGGCAACCTGATGTGATATAACAGATGCAGGGGATATAAAAGTCAAATATCTGAGTAAAAAATGTTGAGACTTTTTAGAAAAGAAGAAAAAAACAGTGAAAATAAAATATAATTTGTATAAAATATAAAATATATACCTGCAACTCCTAAATATTGCTGAATTGAAGAAAAACAGAATTTTTCTTGGGGAAGTAGCTTTCCTATTTCCCTTTAAAACTATTGTTAATGTAAAATACTGTATCAGAAAAAGATGTGGAAAACATTTTGTGCTTTTCTGACCTATCACATTACAGAGCTGCAACAGAAGCATGCATACCGGATGTCACAATGATAATTGCTGATTTATCTCCACATGTACAAAGAATATGAGAGCTAGACAGATTTGGAGGCACATTTCTATGGTGATCTGCAGTAACAAATAGTGATCCAGAAGCTTCCACAGCAGAAAGAAAATTTACAGTGCTGGGAGAGAGAATTATCCCAACTCCTCAGTGCCACAGCATATGATTCAAGAAGCCAGACTAGTGCAGAAGATAATTGTTAGTGCATGCAAAGGCAAGGCTAGTCAGTTTGCTGGAGGAAAATCTGTATCAATGACCTAAATAAACAGTGATGAGGCATGCATATGTAAAGCTGAAGCATTCAAAATAATGGGGATAAAATGTAAATGTTCTATATATGGCTATAGTTTGCTTCACCATTCCTAACACCTCTAATGAAAATGTAGACAGATATTGCTGGAGTCCTCAACCAGTCTGCCCATATTGATTCCCATCAGGAAAGCAGATGCAGAGCCAAGGAAAATATAAGATGTTGTAATTTGCTCCTATTCATGCTAACCATGGCAATTTTAATGCATAATTTACTCAGAAAACATAGGCTGCCCAGGGATTGTCCAGTACTGCAGGATACACTCAGAGAATGTTTGCACACTAGTGGTAGTTATTGGTAATTCTCGGTTTTGGTACACATCTCAGCTTTATGGGATACATTGTACCTGATTCATAGCAAAGGGCATGATTTTACCAAAATAAAACAAAATAATATAAACATAAGTCTGATTGCTGCATTGGTCGTTTTTACTTACACTTCTTGAATTTTTAGTAAAATAAAATGTTTATCACAGCTATCGCTGACCATTTATTTTACAATTAAGAGAAGCAAATAAACATTTAAGTAGATAGATATTTTAAAACTTAAATATAAATATTTATATAAAAATATATATCTCATGCAAAAAAAGTCCTAACGATGATGCAGTCTGGCAGCTTCTGTGAAAAAAGGAGAAGTACTGCAGTTCTTGAAACTGTCAGCTGATATCTGCTGATGGGCTTGAATAGCTCATGGACACACTCGACTACTTTTATGTGTGTTTCCTTAAACCATAATCGATTAACAATATTACAAATTGTGTCAATGCATTAAGAGGGGGAAGGAAAGGCCAATGGCTTTGTATAATAAGTCCTTAGTAATATGTGGTGAAATTGAAAAAGCAATATTATGAAACATTTAGGCCATAATGTCCATAACTTGGACATTAAAATCCTGCCATCCTTTCCAGTCAGTTGGTCACCACCAGGAAAACAGTTATTCTTATCAGTTGTAAATTCCGTGGCTATTTATTTATCCCTCTCTTTTTACCTTAAAGCAATAATAAACTTGGAGATTGGCATTTTCTAACCTGCAAGTTCAATACCAGCATTTGGTATTGAATTAGAAACTTTGCATTTGTCTCTGTAACTACTGGTTAAAACAAAAACAAAAAATAAACAAACAAACAAACAAACAAAAAACTCCAAAACACTATTATGCAGCTTTTAAAAAGTTTTGTAATAATGCTATTAAAATATTCTTAGTCATTTGGAAAAAAAAAATTCTCCCATTATTCTTACATGGAAAACAAATTACAAAGAGCAATTTAAACACACAGCTGCTTCCTTATTTTTATAAAAGAATACTTATGCCTAGGGCTTCCCAGTCCTTTTTATAGGACTAAAGCTTATTTAATTGCCCAGAACCTCAGTTTTAAATATTTTTTGATACTTAATTAGATTTAAAAAATTAAAGACTTTGATTAATTTATTTTTATTCTGAGCTACTTAGAATTCTGCTTTTCCATCTCATACAGGAATCGTTTTACAGAAGACTGAGCCACAGGGCTGTGAGAAAGGAGTGAAGATTTTGTATTTGGGTACATGCAACTTTCCCCTAATTATTGAAGCTATGATGTGGCAGTCCCAAAATTCTCACATCTTAATCGTAACCTTGCATTTTAACTTTTATAACCTTGTTTCATCAATATATCTTCACTGCTTTTCAAAAGTTAGTCATCAGACGTTTATTGATTTCAGTACCTACTATCTGTTACACAGTGTCTGGAGGGGAAATAACTAATGTAAATATGATAAATGACTGGTATCTTTGACTTGAAATCTGCCTTTCTCTACCAAAGCACACAGACACAGTTTTCTTTTTCCCCCGTTTCTAACAATACTCTTACTAATCAAACAGAATCAAGCAAACTGAATAATGAAGTTACAAAGTTAATATATTACCATATAATTGCACTCATTCTTTGAAAAGATATTACAGTCTCAGGGGATAAACACACAGGAGTGATGACTGAACTGTGCTGCCTTTTTCATCTTACTGAAAACTAGTATGAAAGACTTTCAGTCTAGAAAAATGAATTTAAGAAGCTCATATGGGTAGCGTACCCATATGCAACATTTAAAGAGTGGCTTTGAAATATATGTTCCTAATTAAAAAGCTACAATTATATATTCAGAGAGGACAATCTAGAACATAGTATGGGTACTCATAAAAATTGGAAACTGAATCGGGATTATTTGCTTTCCCAGTGAAAAGTCTAAGGAATGATGTGATAAAATTTGATAAAATATTAAGGGACAAGATGAAACTTTGAAAATGTTAAGAATGCTCAAATATTTTTGAGCGTTAAGGTCAAAATTGGAAAATAATTGTATTTCATTTCCAGCTGACGAACTTTAGACATCAGAACTCTACTAACTACGTCTAAAATAACGAAATCTCCATCTCAGGACTGTCTTGAAATCACTGTTTATAATAATGATAAGATACAAAAAAAAATATGTCTTAATTTTGTGCCCATATAATAAAATAAAATCAATACCAGTGTTATGATACTTCAGGTAAAAAAAAAAAAAAAAAGGTACCAAGTTCAATCCACTTCTGATAGTCCAAATAAGTTCTTTTTAATAGGTAACCTAGTTTTATATACTAGATAGACAGCAAGTTCATGCTGTGTCTGTGAAAGCACTGGGAAGTCTATTACTCCTAGATGCATCAAGAGAATTTATTCCTCAGCATAATATTGATGTCAGTCTAGCAATAACTAGCTGAAGTCAATAGATGAAAGTATCTTTGGGAGGAAAAGGTTGCTGGGTTTGGATCACCATTATAACAAAAAGTCTTCACCCAATCTTTACTCTCCTCAGAATTAAAAAATATTCATAAACAATTTTAACAATTAATCTTAATGGCTCATGCCATCTTAGGACTTCTTAATATTCTTCCTACTCTCTCCTGAGAAGTTTATTAGACTTATCCCCTTAACTTCCACAGTGATGTCTCCTTCTTAAAACTCAATTTCACTATTTATAAAAAGCTGTTTCAGCTTTTTTCCTCTTCCTCTTTCTTTTCCCTCATTACTCATTTTTGAAGCAGATACTGTAGTAAGATATTTGAGACTGAGCACACTTCAGAATATCAATTGCAGAACATTTCCTTTTAACATTTTATCATAGTCTTCTGAGCTTTTGGCTACTTCATTTTGGATTCAGAAACTTAGCCTATAGTTAGCCAATTTATGTAAGAAAGAGGCACACAAAATACTTCTGAATTGTATTCCAATTTCTCTACTGCATCATTTCCCTTGAATTACATAAAACAAGCACAGTTTATTTTCAGATATACCTTTTAACCTTGACCTGATCAGATCAACTGTTTCTTAGATACTGTGCTTTTCCCGCTCGTAATTCTAAAGTGTCTTTGTAACTCGGTGCTTAATTCAAATTATAAACTGGCTTTTATCTGCTAAGAGGTGGACACAGTCCTGGGGGGAGACAGGACCTTCTATAGTGTGGGCAGCACAAAATACCTCTGCTCTTTTCCAGCAAGCAGAGCGAAAGAGAAAGCAAGGAGAGGAAAGGACGGTGGTGACCTAGTTTAGCCCTCACTCTAGTCCCCCATAGCAATGACAGAAGAATTAGAAAGCTGGCCCTGATCCTACACTTAGTGAGCCCTAATCAGGCAGCAGGTAGGGAAGGCTCACACTCCTCCTCACTGATCAGTGGTTTGGAAATAAGTCGTGCAGTGTCTCAATGTGCTCAAGTGGCAGGATGGCATGATGCTGAGGGTCTCCCTGTCTGCTAGAGACTTGATCTGGGAGACCACAGAGTCCGCTCGGGAGACAACCCCCTGCTCCATTCCCAGATGGCACCGCCTTCTCGCTGATCCACCTTCGGGCAGCACTGAACTAAATGCCAACATGTTATGCACAAGTTTGCTCAAGGACTTCCTTTGCTGTTCATCAGCAATGGTTAATGGCCTGAGAAATCTCATCTTTATATCAAGCAAGTTTCAATTAAAAACATGTTACCAGAAAGGTTTTAGATTTTAAGCTATTTTTTCTAGAAAAGCTTTTTTCTTTGGCTATACAAGTTAAATCCTTTTTTTCTGGTGTGGAACTCTGTTTTAAGAAATAATCTCAATTAAAAAAAAAGTTACATCATGAAAATGATGCAGGATATGCAGACTGATTTTCAAGAGATGTTTGTGATAACATTCTATTTTTAATAGGCACAATATTATAATGTTATTACATAAACTGATGGGAGTCTTCTGCTTTGGCAGGAGGATGTGATGAATCCTACTGAGTTTACGGAAGCTTTCAGGAGCACTCAGAGGAAGCAAGAAGTGTCTTAAAGATCTCCCTACTATTTTTGAACTTTTGGAGGGTATTTTATCACTCAGCTATTTCCCTTACTCCTTTCAAAGCACTCAGAGGTATCCATGCTGCTGGAATTTTCTATTCCCAGTTTCTGTGTTGCACAAGACACTCAGCTCTTTCTGTCCTTCTGCCTTCCAAACCTAAACAGATCAAGTGAAATTACCATTTTAGGTATGCAGGAGAGAGGGGTAGAAAGGCTTCATTGAGCAGTCCATGGTAAGCAGGGACAACCCTCACAATGTCTTCAGAGATATGTCCTACTTCGGAAAGCCAGCTAAAATAAACATCCCCCCAAAATCCTGGGCACTTCTTATATATGCTGAACATTGAATTACAACAAAGATTTCATAACTGACTTAATTTTGAGGACAGCTTATCTGATTAACCACAACACTATGTGCAGAGCCTTTTCTTTTCCTCTTTTTTCCTACATTTTGCAGTAGGATTCTAACAGAGGCTATGTGCCTCCACAAGGGAGAAGGGTGGGAAGCCTATGTAGCAAGTGTACACAGCCAAGGACAGTCATTTCTGTACTCTGAATCTCCTCTAGTAATAAAATCCTTCTGTACGTTACCGTAGCACTCTCGCCATGTTAATGAGCTGCCGTCTTTGTGACTCAGCCACTCCATGTCCTTCAGGTTTGCTGCTGACACCGTCCCACAACATCGCAGCTACCTGCCTTTGGCACCAGCTTCTCACCATCTTTTCCACAGAACTGGCTGCTCAGTGTCTGTCCCAGCCTTGTCAGGGTCACATTTTTTTTTTTTTTCCCCTTTTATCATATCAGGCAAATCAAATAGCTGAGCAGATTGCAGACAAGTGCCCTAGCTTTTTTACTAAAGGTTCAGGAGATGGCCAGGCAGATGGAGGCAACTATATTTACACTAGAGCGATTCAATTTTGCAAATGAGGCCATTGCTACATGGGGCAGCCCAACTGCCTGCAGTAACCCTTCATCTGCAAGTAGGAAATACAAACTGATTCCTTTTGGTCTCCTCTTTCACCAACTTTTAGAAGTCATGTGGTGTCCAGCCAGAGGGGGGTCTTCAGTTACAACTATTTTGAATTTATACTTTTCCAAATGTGAGTTCATTTACCCCTCTCTGTATTCAGCTAGATAAATCCTACACTGTAAATTGAATTTTCCTTTTTAATACAATTATTTAAAGAACTTCCAAATTTGCTTTCATTGGGTAAAATAAATGAATAAGAACATTGTTCTTTTGTGTTTTTCAGTGAGGGAATATAACTACCATTAGCTGCACGTATGCGCTCAGGAGTGACTGTAAGACTGGGACAGTTAGTGCATTCCCACACCGCACAGTCATACGTCTGGCTACCAAGATCCCAACAAGTTCCTCCTCTTTAAAGCTTTGCCTCCTGCAACATCTGTGGGAGACACATTTAGGAACCAGCACCCTCCCAATGTAAACTGGAGCTTCCAGGGGCCTCGGAAGAGCTATGAGAATTTGTCAAAGATGATGACAGAATAAATAGGATGAGATATGAATAAAATGTGGTCTCTTTAAATAATACCACATATACTGAACCAGATGAACAGGATAGCAGCAAACAGCCGGTCATTTCACCTATGCAATCATATTGATATCTCTTCAAAAAACCATTTTAATGGCAAATAGATTTATCAAGAATGGATTTATCAATATTTTCTCAGATTACTCCCATTTCACTCATTATTTATTTATAATTTATTATATGTATCCTTTATGCTGCTTTAACAGAATTTTAAGTATATAAAATGCTTTCTCTAAATTACATCCATCTAGCACTGTCTCCAAATTGTCACATTTCATTTTTTTCTGTGATATAATGATAAAACAATACCTAGCCCTTCACTATGATGTGTCCAGATGGAGAGATTTTTGAAGGAAATATCAAGCAAAGTTGAGGCTAAGCTGACTGCTGTGCTAGCCCACGGTGGAGGTTGCAATGCTGTCTCCTATCTGAAAGTACTGGATTTTTACTGTAGGAGAAATTTCCAATCACAGAAATCCCAAGAAGCTCAGGCTGATTACAGTGTGTTTGTTGTGTTTGACTCCACAGAATAAATGGAAAGCTTTCCTGGAAGGAAACCCATTCGCCCCTGGCATAGCATTCATTTAATGATGTTCACAATTATCTTCACAGCAAAGATACTGGCTTATTATGGGCTATCACTGAGCTTGCGGTGCCATGTCTCTTGCAGGAAATTGCCAAAATTTATACAGACTGCAATAAAAGCAATCTGTTTAAATTAGCTGTGTAGGGAGTTGCATAAAAGTGACTGCATGTGAGGACTAAAATGGGACATTGGGTCTGTTAGGTATAGCATATATCAGTATGCAGTCACACGCTAAGAGAGGAATGTAGGGTTTTCACATAGATGTGTCTATGGCAACTGACAATTTATTTTCACTTTTCTTCAAAGATGTTTCCTGCACTCCATGAAACCTCACCGATAAAAAACACCCATGGAAAGAAAAGTCTTTCCAACACATACCTTCTGGCTGGAGGGGTTAATGGGCCTTCTTTGTTTCAAAAATCAATTGCTAGTTCATTTTTATGGCAGGAGAAAAGTAGAAGTTTCTCATATATACAAGATACAAACAAAAAAACAAAAGGTTTAAGATGGCTGTAAATGTATATAAAAATTATATAAAATATTAAAAAATATATAAAATATTGTAATATTCTGTTCCTATTTTCCAGAGTGAGGTAGGAGGAAAGGTTAAATGCAACCCATGAAGTTGAGGAGTCAAGGTAATTGGCAAGTGTGCACTGGAGCACACAGAAATGAAAAGGCAACATAGCGGACAAATGTGATGGATAATGGCCTAGGTGGTCTTTCCCTGCCTCGTACAGTCAAAATGTCATATAGCCCTGGAGAAAGGCCTTCCTCAGAAGCAAGAAGACAGTGCAAAAACTCTGAGGAAGCAGCATTCCTAGCAAAGCCCACGATCTCTGGATTACAGGGAAACTATGTAGTTCACCATATTTTGAGAAGTAAATCATACCAATTGCACACAGATTTGTGCTGAAGATCACAATACTAAAAGCAAAATGACCAGTAAGAAACACAACTAGTAGAAATTCCTAAAGCAGCATATGTCATTTCATGCACTAAATCTTGTATGCTTTTAAAAATTAAGCTTAATTTTTGGCCCAGAGCAGCATTTTGTTCAGGGCTCTTAATGACCATTCCCCATTATGTAACTACTCTTTACCTCTTCCAGTTCAACATTATCTTCACAGAAAAACAAGTAACATTTTGATTTTTCATGGGAACTAAACATAATCTTTTTTACTGTGTTTTTGGCCTCCCTTAAATTAAAAAAGAATTCTTCCTTATATACTTTAATTTTACAAAATGTGAGGTAATTTTTTTTTTCGCTACATCTTACCTTATCTCTGAACTTGTGAAGAGTTCTTTGCAGATCAAAATCTGTCTCCAATCTGCATAGGCTCTCTGCATATTCTTAATATTTTTCTCTTGAGTATGCATCCACCCAGTAGGTTTCTAGAACATTTCCTGCAAAAAATAGGAAAGCTTGTGAGCACAATTCTGGAGAGTTACACATTTTTATTTAATAATGAAATACTCAAGTCTCATCTACATTGAAGAGCTTGAGTTCTTTAGCACTCGTGAATTTTGCTGACAAGTTTTCTTAGATTACTAAAGCTTGCCCTTTTGAAACAATTAAAAATGCAATTAGTAACCTATTTGTTTTATGTTTTTGTTAAACATAGACTGAATTATATCAGGGTCACTCAATACAGAATTGTTGTCCCTAATCAGCTCTTTTCAGAACGTTCTCTATTACCACTGAAGCTGCAAAATTATATGGCCTGGTCTGGATTGAGTGCCCAGTAAAGGGTCTGTCAGCTGGCGTAGCCATTCATCGGCCTGTCCACTATCCACTACTAGTAGTATTTTGTCTCCAAGAGATGAAAAAGAAACTGAAATGTCCTTCACTTAACCAATTCTGTTTAGAATCAGCTTTTTTTTTTTTTTTTTTTTCCCCTAATAATATTAAATCCATACTCAAAATCTGGCCCTGGGGTCTTATAGCAGTCCTCTGGTTAATCTAATTCACTTATAGTAAATAAAAAATGAAACTCATTCTGACACTGTGGTTTAGTCTGTACCAGTTGTGACTTCTGAGTCACAGGCTAGAGGCAAAACATGATGGTTTATTCAAAAAGAATTGGTAATTGACTGTTTCCAAAGCAAGAACATGGAATCTCCTGTTCACAAAATGACACCTTTCACTATGCTGAAGCAAACACTTAGACTAAAGCAAAATTCTTTCTTCTAAACTCAAATTAAATAAACAATAATTCAATAAGCAAACAATAGACGCAAGGGAGAAAAATAATGGTCTTTCTACATATCTCAAGATACATAAGTAACATGTCCCTTAATCTTTCCAAAAATTCATGAGCATACAACAGGACAGCCAGCATAGAAACTGGGCATCTCTGAAGTACTTTCACTGATATATCATCAAGAAAAAAAAAAAAAAAAAGAAAAAAAGAAAAAAAGAAAAAGCTTCCTATGACATTTGGGTGACAAATTCAAATGGAATTGGACTCTTATGCACATTAGCTTATTCCATTTGGTTCCTCAGGACCAGAACATCCTCCAGATATTTGAGAAAACCTTCCAAAATTATGGCAGTTAGAAGGCACTGTCACTCACAATCAGGCAGGATTGCTTTACTCTTTCTTCCCAGCATTTGTATGCAATGTGTCATGGCAAGTGTTAAGGTCTCTTATTTTTATTGATCATCAACACAGTCATAGTACTTCATGTGCTTACATAAAGATTAACACAAAGGCTTCCTTCATACATTCCCTGTGTAATCACTGATAATCCACCAACTAACTCACTGTGCTAGAAAACCCTAGAGTCAACAAGGAAGATAAGTAGCAAGGGAGGCATGAAATTTTGGAGAAGCGCAGATGTGTCCGAGTGATGGGGTGATAAGAGGAAGGGGGGCACTTAATCATCCACCCTGCAAATCATGACGGCACATATCAGCTCTCTCTCTGCCACTTATCATGCCCCCTTCCAAAATATTACCCCCCCTTCCACTTATCACTCCACCTCACCACTTATTACACACCCTTTCTATAAATCACACCTCCTTCTACAATATCATGGAATCACATTCATCATGAGAAAGTAGATTGCACATAGCAGGTAAGGCTTTATGTTAGAGTTCGTACCTTAAGGATAGAGAAAGATTATGATCCAGTTTCAAATCCATGGTCTGGGAGTAGAAACAGGTTAAACAAGGAAGGGAAAAATAGAAAATAAACCAAAAAATGATCTATTGACATGGACAGGAGGATAGCTGATTAGAAAAAGACAACTGTTTGTTGCCTATTATTATGAGTCAGATTTATAGTTAATTACCAACCATCACTTCACTTTCTGCAAGTCAATACAAAACATCCTGGCATTTAGTTTGTTTCCTCTGCCTTGGTTAGGAACTAATCTGCCTTTTTAATAATTCTTATTGTTTTTTTATTGGATTGTCAGTATTATACAATCCAGCTCTGAATACTCAAGCAGGTTCTACTAAACATATTTGCATTTAATTGTAAGTAAACCAGTAATTAAAGCTTAACTTTTTTTGTTAATTAAACTCCAAACAGCAAGTCATCATTAGTAAGACACCCTGCAGGGGCAGAGATTAGAGAGACAAAAGCAGACCTGAAAATCTGTTTTTATGCCTGCAATGCAATATTTACAAAACTGTACCAGAAAAGTTTGTATAGTTTTTAAAGCAGCAAGAATATGGTAACAAATAATATAAGAATGAATATTTTATGCAGTTCCACGTTCTCTTCCCCAAGGAAAAAACTGCCTGTTAGAAAGTCACAGAAACAACCAGAAGTTTTGCTGCTGAGATTGCTAATGAGGTGTGACCTTGATTCCCCGCTTCTCCCCATCCACCTGGATGGGCAAGAGCAGGAGGCTGCTCCACCCACCGCTTGACCCAGCCAGCCTAAGTGTGCCCCATCTCCAAGGACATTTACAACTTCCTGGTGCCAGAGCCAAGCTAATTTATTGATATTTGGCCCTTTTGTGAATATAAACAAATTTGGAAAGGACTCATAACTTGGATGCATTTCAGATTCCTGTGCTGCCTTTGCTTTGCATGGTACAAATGCAAAGCCTATTGTTTTGCATGGACATAGGCTACTTTCCAGGACTGTAGTGGAGGAATAAGAAATAATAATGAATATTTTCAGTGTAGACTAGTGAATGTAATACAGAGAATGATCATTTATATTGCTCAGGCCAGATAAAGACCCGCAGGTTGGTACAAATAATCAGTTGCTTGTTCATTAGACTTAATCTGTCCAGCCATGGACTGCTGCTTTATGCATTAGGGTGCCCAGCATGACATGCTGTGATCCATGACTGGTTTCTGGGAACAAGAATAAAAGAAATATTTATGAATTGATAGCAGTATCATCAATATTCAGACTAAACAATCACAAGTCACACCCTAGAGACTTCTGAGTATTTAAAAACTACATTGGGTTTGTTTTTAATTGTCTTTTGATTTCTGAGTCAGAGACAGAGGTCACATTTTCAAAGGTTCATTAGCAAGTGTGATGTCTCAGACCTTACTAATTTTTCATTTTTATAAAGGTGACGCTTGTAAATAGCTAATCATTCCCATAAATGAAATTTTAAGGCAAACAAGACAGGTTACTAAATTCACAATAACACAGAATTGTAGTCAATCACATTTACCAAATTGAAGGATTAGGTCTGAATTCTGTCTTTAGTAATGAGTGCATGTTTGTATGTGAAAGTAACAAAGAAGAAGAGAGAAAGAGAAAAAAAAAAAAAAAAAAAGAAAAAAAAGGGAGATTCTCTGGCTTGCACCCATTCCAGGAAGCATTCAGCACTGTTTAATTGTAACCTCAATGTTTAGAATGATCTCTTTATTTTATTATGTTAATAGCGTGTATAATTCATCAATACCTGTAGGTATCACTGTGCTGCATTTTTTTTTCCCCAAGTATTTGAAACAAGAGTCAAAAAACAGTCTACCATGACCATTTACAGAGAGAACAAGGACAACTCCCATGTAGACTCATGTAAGGCTGGGTGACCTGAAAGTTTTTTGAAAAACAACACATTTAGATAGTTGTTTTAAATGAAAAATTGCTCAATTTATGTTGAAACTGTTTATAGTTTAGGCCTAAGACAATTGTCATTGGACCCAAAATCTCATCATTGTTGGTTTTCAAAGGATTTAAAGTGTCAGTAGGGATGAATTCCTAGCCAATGCACGCACATGCAGAATCTGCAAAGCAGATTCTGTGAACGTAATGGTCTAACACATTGATATCATGGTGAGCTGATGAAAGCGCTACAGTAAACTTAATTAAAATGTAGTAGAAAAATTGGCACCATGCCTAGTTTTGTTCACTTCTATTCTTTTATGAGAATATTTGAAGCTTTATGAAAATAGTAGCTTAGTAATTGTCTTGTGTTTACCTTTGTATTACCAAGTAACTATGTATGAGTTCAGATAAAATAAATGGACAATTAACTGCATAAAGCACAACACTTAAGTAACTGAAAGTGCATAGTTATTCAATTTCTGCTCCAGGAAGACATTACCAGTCATACACTGCATTCACTGAACATTTCTGAAGCTGCTAAAACCTCATTTACTACAAAAAGGTTTTATAATTGTGGTGTAGCTCGGAACTCAATGAGAGTCATGCTTGGACAGTAGGTATTTTTTGAGACACTTTGGGGCTCTACATAAAGAATTAAAAGTTCAAAGTAACCTCATCACCCTTAGAATACATATATAGATAAAGGTATTCATGGTACTCAATCAAGAAGGTCTTTCATTCAAGACCTTCTTTGTATCAGGCCTGAGGCCGACAAATCATCAGTCCTAGCAAACATTCAGTAAGCTTTTCTATGTTGACAAGGAAGTTTCCAGATGAGACTTTGAAAAAAATTAAAATCCACTTCTATGCTAAAAGCTCTAAATCCAATTGATATCCCTATCTATATGGTCATGCTTTTATCTAAATCTACATCTATCTCAATATCTGAGATTTTCAGACAGGGAAAAATTTAGTGTCTACAAAAGTCTTCAGAAGGTTGCTGCTTTCAAGTAAGTATTTTGATAAGTTGTCAAGTACCTTTTACTTCTCTTCACAGTTTTATTCACAAGATACAGTTTAAGATATTCAGAATCCTCTATGAGATGTCTGGACAGATTTTCATAAAAGTAATCTTAATTTCAACTTGTGAGATAGGGGTAAAGAGGAATATGACTGAACAAATAGAATAATATAAGATAGAGGATTTTTTTTTCAGTTCAAAATACTATTTTTCTGTAAGTTCACATATGAATAAGTTATTTTCCATATGTTAATACATAAGTATAAGTAAAGAATATTTAACCATTCAAAGTGGAAAAGCTTTTTATTTGTTCTGTTTCAATTCAAATGAACCTTACTTGTTTATTCTTGGTTGCAATTCAGTTCTTATCCATAAACGACTGGCCAACTTGAAATAAGTTTGGTTTTGTCATTTCTATTCTCTATGTAATGCCTAATTGCTTCTGCCTCCTGGATTCAATTGTTGCCTTATTTCATGGTCTCAGCAAGAAAAAAAACCTATGAATTAAATGACTATAGGAAAAGAGTTTCAGATTACGGTTGAAGTTCACCTAACACCTAGGATGATATCTCTCCACTACTTCTGTCTGAAATAAAAATAAATAGACTGATTCCTGCCAACCTGATTTTTGACATAGGTTTACATTTGGTATTAGTAATGTAGCTAAATCATGGAATACAGGGGGTCTATGGCAGCCACAACACTGTTGAACACAGCGCAGCCATGTACATAGCTGCTGGGGCTTTACAGTTTTTGTGACAGTCCTGATTGCCAGCTGACTTCAACAGACTTTGGAATTAAACCAAAGGGTGGCTGGGATTGTCTGTTTATTCAGCACTGCGTTTTTACATCTTTTTTCTGAGGCAGTTGGCTTTGGGTAGTGTGGGAATGCCAGTCAACAACAGAATGCCAGCCAAATACAGGACTGGTCTGATGCCGTACAGTTTCTAATGTATTTGTGTAGAGTATATTAACAAAAGACACTTAGAAATTTCCATAATTTCCATACATTTGAATATGTATATATATTCACTAAGATCCAGGATGACAGTACTCTTTGAAGGCTGAAAACCATATTAAAAAATGGATTAGAGTACACTTACGAGATTATTAGAGGCAATCTAGTAGGGATAAAGGCGAAGTTCTCTATTTTATCAATAATTTCATCAAAAACAGGCGTTTGATTGCAAAGAAAAGACTATCATGCTTCTGAGAAAGACAAAAATGGCATACAGAAAAAGTGAAGTAATTACTTCTGTCCAGCACTTTTAAGAGCTCAGCTGACAGAATGTATCCAATCCAAGGAAGAGGTGTTTCGACTGGAGAAAGTCCAAGGAATGCCAGAAGAGCAACAAATAACCTGCAGACCTCAAATATGACAAACCACTGAAAGAAACTGGATTTGTGTAATCTAGGGAGATGTTCAGTATGATAAATACTTATGTACACTGAAAATACCTGAAAAGCAAAAAAGCTGTTTTTCCCCTCTGCACAAGAGAGGATGAGAAGTAAAGGTCTCAAGATGGACAGGGTAGGTAGCCTGGACTGCAAACCCCTGCAAAAGATTGCCCAGATAGGCAATGAAATCACCAGGTCCAACTAGTCTGTTTGGGCTTTTAAAGTAAAAAGAAGGGGGGAAAAAGACAGTTCTTGTTAAGTAAAGTGAAGTAAAAATGTCACTAAAAATGAAGCTGCTAGAGTGCTTTCTAAGAGTAGACCATGGTGCCAGGGTGTGTGTGTGTGTGGATATTATTTTGCTCAGGAATATAGGACAGAAGCTCCAGTGTCCCTCTCGATCTTTGCATGTTCCACCTAGTAGTTCTGAAATAAAAACATTCATAACAAATGAAAGGATTGTACAAATTTATAGACAAAAATGGAAGATATATTTTGTTGATATGTACTTACAGATTATAAGGAAACAGGTGATTATTAATGATTAAGAAGATTACAGGGGAGTAGAACATTGATATACTGATGGCATTTTAAATATATCCTCTTAACCAGAGGACAAGAGTTTATGTTCCTGACTACACAGGGCACTGTGGTGCAACAGTTACCTTTTGCAGTACTGGTGGTTTCTCAAGTTGAGAGAACTATTTCTGGTTTTGGCAGAGGAAGAAGAAGGCATTATAAAAGCAGTGAATCTGTCATATGCAGGAGTGTTTTAAGAGTGTAATTTAATTTCCTGGTCTTCATCACATGACAGGGATAGTTATAAAAAGGCTTATTTCCTTTCTTACAGCAGGGGTCTGAATCCAATATCTGCTGTGGTGAATGCTACAACAGGGAACTGTGATTTGACAAGAAGAGAAAAGTGAAAACTACAAATCAAATGGGCAAGAAAGGACTGAAAAAAAAAAGATCAAAATAAAAGAATCTGTGAACAGTTTCTGGCACAGAACATTGATTTGATGGGAGGAAAAACGAAAAAGAATGTGTAAACATCTGAATTGGCTAAAAAAAAGGAAACAGAAACAGGGAGTCTGCACCCTTGAAGAGCACTTTGAGAACTGAGAAAGCTGCATATTTGCAAGAGCTGAACAGAGGTGGGGTTGCAAAACATGCTAGCTATCTACCTAGTATGGATCTACAAAGACTCAAACAAAATTCCTTCAGCAGATTCCCAGCCCCATCTGAATCTGTTTTGTTGTTCTCTGGTTCATTTGATTCACGGTGCGTTTACATCCTACCCAGCTCCCTTTACAGTAGTCACCAGCTGCCATCAGTTCTGGCTCATGTGGCACAACCTTAAGGACTAAGATTTGGTTGTCTGACTTCTCTTTTGCTCCCTACCGAGAAGCGATCATTAAGTTTGTGCATAAACTTAACATTAAAGATGTCTGTGATGTCAGCTGCTAGTAAACCTGCTACAGAAGGAGGAATAATAAGCATGTCTTAGCAGTCTTAGCAGACAAGAATGTCGTAGTAGCAGATAGTAAAATTCCCTGAAGAAAAGCAGAGAACAAAAGAAAACATTACCCTAAGGATATAAAATACAAGTCTTTTTTTCCTAATGGATGTCAGAGAACAAGAGAAGGAAAACTGTGAGGGAACCTGGATTTTGTCATAGTTAACCCTTCTTCCAACCTCTAACTGGCATCAGAAAAGGCCAAGTTAAAATCCTAAGTAAATGCCCAATTGAAAACTTAGCCCAAATCAAACTAAACTTTCTCAGGGCTTTTGCAATTTTTCTACTCTAAATGGACTTAATGAAAAATCTTTGAAAGAAGGAAAAGTCGTCCCAGGAAGGGAAGAAAAAGCAGGGTCAATCAATAACCAGCCATATCTTTCCCAAAGTATGAAAACAGTAGCACTAGGTTTTTCTTCCGTTGTTGTAGACCACTTTAAAACACACGGTTTGTAAAACCAGAGCTCTTATTCTGCTTTGTAGTAAGGCCTCACCCAAGCTGCAGCTGACTTTCCAGTGTAAGTCACCCACCAGCTACTCTCTGAGCCCTTAACGTGGTGTTTCCTCTCACAAGGAGTACCAGAGCATAGCAGGTCCCACACCAAGTCTTGCTGCCCAAGAAAGTTTTGTTAAATAGAGTTTAATTGAAATAGATTTTGTTAACAAGAGTGTCCTTTTCTCTTTAGAGCATGCACCTTGAGGCTGCTTGCTACTGAATTATACCAGGGTGACTGATCAATCCAGACACATTTAGATATAGCTGGTTTGCTTTGTGACTTTTGGACTTCACTAGTCATTTCGTCCACTTTATTGTAGAATGTCTTTCTTAACAGAAATGCCCACAAATGCAATAAAGCATCAAAGCTGAACCGTATTTCAGGTCTGCTACTATCTGTGTCCATCTACCCTGTCTTTCTTGCCACCAAATGTCTCTTCTGCACTTTATTCCCTCCAATCCTTTCTAGGAAGAGCTACTTCTCTTATTGGCATCAGTATTGTATACCTTTTCAGTACTGTTCAGTACTTTTTAGCTGGATCTTACTTGAGTATCTGCTGAATTCTCTCTTCAAGATGCAAGAAGCTATAACTTGCACCTTAGCAGACAGGAACATTATTAGATGGGCAGTTTCAAATATTCTACCCAGTAAAAGGCTACAATTTCTGCACATAAATTATATTCTTCCCATAAGAGATACAAAAAATAATGACTAGAGAAGAATGACACAGCTTATGAAACAAATAATAATCTTACAGTCTTCCATTAATTTAATGTAAATACCTTTGTCTATTTTTCATCTACAAAATCTTGTGGTGCAAGAAGTTTTGTATTTCTTTTAAGACATGAACACAAGTTAGCTACACTTGAATGTTATTCACTGAATTTAGTAAATAAGAAATTACAGGTCACTTACTTAGGAAAGGGCCACAGACAGGTGTCTGAAAAAATCACAGTCATTCGGGGCTGTAAATAAAAACAGAGAGGTGAATAAAACTGTAATATAAATAGAACTATGAATAATGGGAGATGTCAAATATCCTTCTGCAAGAACACGTGAATTGACACCAATGCCACACACATCCTGATATCCTGATATCGTAGTTGTTTGAGAAACACAAACTTTCTTTTCATTCTAAACATGCAACGGCTAGAGCCCTTAAGGGACAAGCTCAGAATAAGCTTGAACATTGTCATAGGCATTCTCTTCTGGATCTAGCTGCAATGTTCTGTCTGGAACTGTAATGCAAGTAGGAGCGATGAATAGAAATTCCTTTCCCCCAGTAAAAAGATCTCTGCTTAATTCATTGCATTAGGCTTCCTTTCTGAAACCCCTTTGAGAAAACACAGTAAACACAGTATGCCTTTGAAAGTGACTGTTATGAAGAGGAGGAAGAAATTTAAGGCTTACAAATAGCTTGTGCTTTATATTGATAATTGCTGGGTAATTAACATCTTGTTCTAGCAGGACCCTTAAACATTTCCAGTGAATTAGGTAAAACATTTATTCAAGGTCATGGAAGGGATAGAATTTGTCATTCTTGACCTGCCATCAGTATAGGACAAGACAGTATAGTTTGGTACTTAGCTGTGGGCTTCTCATAATCCATTCTTATTACGAAAGGAAAAAAAGAAAAACAAACCTAGCAATCCCTCATGCTGTATTTTATGGAAAAAGTGAGCTCAATAAGACAAACAAAAGTTAAGTTCACCTTAAAAATGCTTTTTGGGAAAGGAAAGTTTGATTTGAAGTGACAATTCTAATACCATTTTCCCATTTTATTTTGAGTTTTCTTCAGGCTGTAGTAAAATAAATAAAGAAAATAAAATTATCTGAGCAGAAGGAACAAAGAGAAACTGATAAATAAAAGGGCATGAAGTAGAGAGTGCAACCCACAAACTAAGTAAAAAAAAGGAAATGGAAAAACATAGGTATACTTATTTAATAAAGTAATGAAATCAAATAATTTTTTTTGTGTCACAAATATTAAAGTGGTTACAAACCAGGTAAAGTCAACATTAGCTAATTCTGGAGTTAAAATACGGACACACAAAAAAGGATGAGCAGTTTCAGAGTCAAGGATGAAAGCTGATGACTTACCAATATTTTCAAAGCTTTTCTTCTAGTGTTTCCAAAATAATCATATCCTTTCAAAATAATCATATCTTTTCATTTTTGTATTACACAAGATTTATGTAATACAAATCAAAAGTTTTGTCTCTAAAGGATTCAAGAGGAGCATGAGGAGAGAGTGGAACGTAACTCTTTTATAATACAGTTTGAGTATGAGTACTCCTTTTCTCTTGAAAGGAAATTTGCTCAATTGACAAATTTGTTGAAATTTTTTATGGAAAAACTGTCATATCTGGATACGGCCTGTAAGATTTTTGTCACAATAATATGCGCAAGTCTTCATCTTTTACCTGTAGGAGTGAATATTTAAAGTTTTTTTTTTTTAAAGGAATTTTCTCAATGTACAGATGTATTTTCATAGAATGAAATGGTGTTTGCAATTGTACATGTTCAGCAGAGGGAATAAATACGCTTTCTAGGAAGAGAAAATTCATGGCTCCATTAGTAAAAATGCTAGCTCTTTAGCTTCTGTATGTTTATTACCTTCATACGTGGTCAAAATGATTTATCACCCAGTCTTCATATTTTATTATTTTGTCTTACCCATCTTTCACACAAGTGACTGACCGTAAGACCCTGCCATGATTCTTATAATAAAAGAAGTCTGATAATATGATTTCCTTCACAGACTATTTAATATTCATTATACTTGCATAACAGAAATCACTGATGTTGTGTAAGTGGAAGAAAGAAGCCTACAGCTCTGTTTAGAACTGAAATTTGCAGGTATTTTTAACAGTGCCTTATTATAACTTTTTTATGCCCACTGACCCATTTTGACTTCAGATTATCTGTAACAAAATGAGCTTTCAGTCCAATTAAAGTGCAAGAAATTCAGTACTGTACACTTAAATCATAATATCAGCTGCTCATAATGTGCTATCTTTATGTAGGTCTGATTTCATGGCAGTGACATAATTAATATATAAATAGAAAAGGAATTCTACACTTTTAAACAATCAAAATGAACTCCTATTGACTTGAATGGGGCCAGGATTTAATCTCTATCCTTACATTTTCAAGCACAATCTTGTGCTTAAAATATTCACTGGAATATACACTTTTAAAATACCCTTGATGTCCATAACTGACTACTTTTACAATCAGGATTTCATTCTTCAGAGATTTGTAAAAATTGCAAGAAAACCACTATATTTTATTTTAAACAGCTTAAAAATAGTCATTTGTAATTTTAATAAGCTATATTTCAGAATATACTTGTGATTCATAGTTTTAAGTGTATGTACACTATTTCAGAGACAGAATAACTATTTTCTTACATAATATCTAGAAACCTTTATATATGCAAAACAGTAAGATTCTGATATTTGCCTCTTTAAACACCTGCATATTGCATACATGCGCTTACACTGAGTAGGTTGATTCCTAGATTCCTAGAATCGTTAAGGTTTAAAGGAACTTCTAGAGATCATCTAGTCCAACCCCCCTGCACACGCAGGGTCACCTAGAGCATGTGGCTCAGGACTGTGTCCAAGCCAGTGTGGAAGATCTCCAGAGAAGGAGACTAAGGTTTACATAGCATCTTAGAGAAGCTATATGTATAAATACAGATTATATTTATTGGCCAAACTAATCAATTCTAAGCAATACCTGTTTGAGAACACATATCCCATCTGGACTACTTGTCTATTACACTGATATATCATTATCTTGGCAATTTTGCCTCTTGCCATAAAATGAGCCGATAAGGACAACTGGAAGTTCAACAAGCGTGGATTAAAACACTAAATGTCAACACCATTTAGGCAACTTAAACTATCATCAGCTATCTTTAAAATCCCTCTGTTGAAAAAACAAATAAAGCAGGGCAAGAATGTGGAACAATAAATGAACTCAGGCCTTACAAATGCCTCTGCAATGTCTAAACCACAAAAGCATTGCCGATAACTAATATGGTACATTATTTGAAAAGCTCGCTAAGTTTTATATGGCTATTATTTCTTCACAAAACAGATATGGGTAAAGAGTCAGATATTATTACTCCTTTGAGTTAGCAACAGTTAGAGCACCATTGCATTTTGAGCACCATTGCATATGAACTAAATCAGTATGCTGAAGAATCTATATATTCCTTATATTCCAAAACCTATGAATTTTTGTAAATATTGCAGATGTACTGGATAAAGGAGTAGAGAGGCTGGCATCACATGGTTACTTTTATCAGACACTAAGAAGAATAGAGAAAATCCTAGCAGTTCTGGAGCTATACTGCAAGTGGAAACTTTCCTTTCACATTAGCCAGAAAGGCATAGAGCGCTACATTTCACAGAATGTTTGGAGTGTTTGAATGTATGAAGATTTTCAAACCATTATGGAAGAAAAAAAAAGGTTAATGACCTTATTTTTTGTTCAGTGTCATACTTGGCACTTTCACTAGGCTCAACAACATACTTTTGCATAAAAAGGGACCTGAAAAACTATTTTATGATTACAACTACTTTACAACTACCAAAATATTCGCTCTGCCACAGTGGGTATTCCCTTTTTGCACGCACACTGACACAACCTGAGATACAAGTCATGATCAACATTTAGCTAGGACCGAAGATTGCTTCAAACTTTCATACACCAACCTCTGAAATCATTTAATATAGCTCACCCAGAGCTCACTTTGCAGAAGTTAGCTGAAAACACCGGAAAATACTATTACGGTGTAAATCATTCCTCACAAACAGTGATTGGCAAAAGCAGATCCTTTCCATCCTCACGGGCTTGGCAAAAGTCTAAGTCAATTGAAACAGCCTCAACTTCTCAGGCTACACATTTCCTAATTTGCAAAATGCCATGTCCATCAGTGGTACCATCTTCTCTTCAATATCTGAAGTCTCTAAGAAATAACATGTGGCTTTGTGAGCAATAATAAACTTTTAGCCTCAAGACAGAAGTTGTAACTTGACATGCATGCATAAATTGAGAGAATAATAGTGTGGAAAATCCCAATACACAGTTTCAGATATTGTTTTCAGTTGCCAGCGTTTTGGTTCCTCTTATATATTAAAGAGCATCTTAATTGGTGCGGTCAAACTGCACTCAACCATATCTGGCATGGGTTGAGGGAGAAGAAAAATCTTCAGACTCAAGTCGAAGAATTAAATTATTCCCTTTGTTAATTTGATCTATTTTCGATAAAGGCATATGAGGGTGTAATGTAGTCACCACTAACCCAGAGTAATTAATGCAGCAATAACAGCAGGACCTGCATTCTGTCACTTCCAACTTGTCAGGACATTGTATTCTTTCATTTTAGATGCCATAAGAGAGATCTAAGCCCACCTGCATTAAACATTCAGTTGGACGGATGTATTTTGTCATTTACGATTTGAAAGTGTACACCTCAAACCAGTAACAATTTCTTGAGAGAGTGTTACAGCTCACTGACTTGGCAAGAAAAAGCAGTGTTCTCTGGAGCACATCATACTATTGTTCTGCACCCCAGGTTGGCTCCTTTCTACTCTAGTGATCACCATGACAACTCTGCTTTTTTAAAAGTCACACTATTAACATGGTAAAAAGTGTAGGACTCAGGAACAGGGTAAGGAGAGTTTATTCTTCAAGAACCCTGCACAATGCCAGCATTTACTAGAAAAAAAAATACAGCAAAGGCTATGTTTGACCAAGTTGCTTGGCCAAGTTTAAAGTCCTTTACATTTATGAAGCCTACTGCAATAATCAAAGATGATAGCTTAAATAATATACAAATTATTAAATATTTATAATGAAATAAATTAAGTGGAAAGCCAGCAAAGTCAGAATTCACTGGAGATGAGGAATTTTTACTATATGCAGTACATAAAGTATATGAACAATACATACCTCTGATGTAATTTGAATTGCATTTAATAACAACATCCTATTAAGATACATAATCCAGTGGTTAACTTTTACCACCAGTAAAGGAAAGAGGGGGACTTTGGACTCCTAAGGGAAAAGACTGCACTTCTGTAGTGAAGATAGTTTACTGGAACCCAGAAAACTTTTAACTGCCTTTTCCATTAAGTCACATCACAGAGAACTGTTACATAGTGCATTATTTTGGCCCCAGTGTTCTGCTGCCTGCAGATAACCACTTAGCGGATCCCAGTATACAAGAAGCTGCCTGAAGAGCATCCCATTTGTCATGTCAAATTGGTACCACAAGGTGCTAAAGATGGTGTTTTGTGCGAACTGAATTAGTGGCACCGGATGAACTTTCCTAACTTCCATTGGATCTATTGCAGTGATCATCGATGTAGCAAGACCTGTAAAACAAATTGGAAGTAATACTTATTTTGTACCTATTGGTAAATTACATGACTTTTCTGCCAAACAAGCCTCACAAGCTGCCATACCAGCTGGAAATACTTCTGTTTAGAGTAACAAGTGCAAGTCTGAACAGCTTTTATAGATATGACTAATTCAGTTTAGCTTCAGTGTAAATTAATGCACTGGGAGAGCCAATAGTATAGCCATTAAATGAATGAAATGGCTATGGAGTTGTCAAAAATTTCTCCCTTTGCCTGCATTCAAGAAGACAATTTCAGCTACATGGGTCTCCAGTCAGAGACAGTTATACATTGCATTCAAGCATACATGATTTTTCTGAGAGAGGAATCAAGCAATACAGTCTGTCATACCCTTCATACCCTCCCTATGTGCATGCGCATAAAATTTACTTTAGTTAACATGACAAAAGGGATAACACTGTAATTAGACAAAGAATGCACCCTATCAGGCAAAAGCCTGTCTGAACAGATGGGCTTTCCAATACACTTGAAGGTCAACAGATCCTGAATTTGCCTATGAGTTTGTGAGTAATCACAACAGTTTATAAGCTTTTTCTGCTGCAGCTCCTGAATCTAACCTGTCCATCTCTAGACAAAGAAAAGGATAAGACTAAAGCAGCAATCCCATCAAAATGAACATGGAATGCTCTTTCATTAAAGAAGAAAAATCTTCTTAGTCCGGACTGGAAGTAGGTTGACTGATTTGGTTCCACCATCATCTGGTTTTCATCTGTAATTAAATATATAAATATATATATATATATATAAAAAATTATATATATTAGTAACTAAAGGGAGACATTCTCCTTAAAAATTCTGTGTGTCTTGCTAAAAAAAATGGGACCTTTTGAAATAAGGAAATTTAAGACAGACGCAAAATGCTTAACTGTCATAGGATTTTTCCATGTATTTGGATATTCCATTTTTGCTTGGTTAAGTATTATTTATGACAAAGTCCTTAGGTGAGATTTAAATGTATATAAAAAAATGCAGTTCCACATGGAATTCTGCTGATTTCTTATGACTTCATGGCTTCACCAACGGTATAGTCAAAGTAGTAAATTCTTATTTAAGGCTATTTACATATATATGGATGGAAGCCTGGATTTGAAATTCTGAATCTTACTACTTTGCTCATACAGAATAAAAAGCACCTAGAGAATATGATACTTAAATAGCCTAAGTCTGTTCCTCTTAGTGAGCTCTTCTAATGCTTCTTATTCTGTTCCTCTTGATTAATCTACTTTCAGCCTGCCTTTCTCCCTTCTTCTCTCTTCCTTCCCACATTACCTTTTAGAAAGCTTTGTTTTGAATGAAAAAATAGTTCCCTAAACCATGAAAAACAGTCACTCCTCTCTGATAGATTACCGCTATGTAAGAGTCACTAGCAAAGTTAGAAGAGAATTCTAATCAATTGGGAACACTCTTTCAGGAAGTCTCCTTCCCCATTAATCAATCCCATCCTTGCAGTGTGGTCCATAAAAGCAAACTATTTCTATTTAATTCACCTAGCTATCTGAACAACATGCTCTTCCACCTCTGTGTCTTCTCTAAACATCTTGCTTCCTTTTTTTCCCCATAGGAAATGCACAGCTCAACCAACCTTAACTTACACATTGTAAGGATGATAAAACGGTAAAACAAAACAAAAGCCAAATCAAAAACAAGAAAGAAGTGTATTAAGACTAGTGATAACATGGCTCACCTAGTTTATAGTACAAAACATTTTCAATATTAGCCTTTAATTCCTGTTTTCTTGTTGAAAGCTCAAAGATACAGTTCGCTTTGAGCAAGTGAATGGTTCTGACCACCTTAATGAATATCATTTTACCCTGGGATTCAATTTACTGCATTAGCCCATAGTATCTCTAACTCTTTGTATGAGAGATACAGGAAAAGGTAGAGCTTGCAGTTCGTTGAAAAGAAAAAGGAGGGCACTCCTCTGTTTCTTAAATCTGAACACTATCACAAAGAAAAAAAGATAGAACTTGTTTACTTTTATAGCAAGGAAGAGATAATCGTATGTTTGATATTGTTAATTATAATGCATTTGGACACCGTAAGTGCTCTAATAATAGAAGACCCTTAAATACAATTCTCCTCCCTGCCATTTTCCTTTCTTCTCTCTTCTGGCATTTAATACTGGGAATGGGTAGCCCCATGCAGGTGGGAACTGTGCACCTGAACAAATACAGCTGTAAGAACAGCGTGTGGCTTGCCCTATTTAAGCTCACCTTGAACAATGACAAGGCAGGGGATTTTAGTTTGGGAAATGGAGCATCAAATATGAGGCCTCCTCAGATGCCTGCTTGGGAAAGAAAGGGAACATTATAAAATGATCACACTTTGCAATTTGTTGGCCTCTAAAACAGATTAAAAACGGGGGGGGGGGGGGGGGGGGCCAAAA
>JAYECN010752954.1:0-45727 GCA_035222435.1 Microcambeva ribeirae | reverse complement strand
TATTTTATTTTATTTTATTTTATTTTATTTTATTTTATTTTATTTTATTTTATTTTATTTTATTTTATTTTTTTAAAGATGGAGTTATGGTTCCTCCTACAAATGCCATGCATTCCCAAGTACCTATTACTATCGTGATCTTCCCTAATTTAATCTTTCCAATCCGTTTTAGTATAAACACGTTTTCAGATTGCATTTCATTATTAAATCTGCAGTTTATGTATATTAAACATATAGTGTAAAGAGATGAAACTATGAGCTGAAGAAAACATCATTTGGTATATTGTATATATTGGGCACTCCCTGAGGACGATAAGCCTTGATCTCTGAAACCGCAGACTTCTACCTGTTGTCCAAAAGGTGTTTTTCTTTTGCTGATAGTAGTAGTTCTTTTCTGCTCTTTCAGAACCTCTGGCTTTACCACTACTGCTTCCTTCTTGAGAAAAGGCACAGACTAAATAAAAAGAGATATGTAACATCGGTAGTGATTTAAAGCAATTATTTCATCTAAGTCTTCATTACTAAAAATGATCCAGTAAAAAATGAAAAAGATATTGAACAAGAAAAAAAAAGGTTAAAGGGAAACTTGCCAATCATCTGCAAATACACTGGAGTAGCTACCAAAAAAAAGAAGGCAATAATACATTGTGGACAGGACACAGTTTAAATGCATTTCATTTAAAGCTAGGTCAAACCTACACTAAACTTTCAGAGTCATGTTTTCCCGTGTTTTATATTTTGATTGTTTGCATAATATGTTTTTTGTTTTTATTTTTGAAAGTATTAGTTCTTTCAATATTTTATGAGCTTTATAGGTTGCACTAAATAATTTCCGAGTCATTTTTAGCCCTACTCATTTTGTATTAAAGCTGAATGAGTATCAAGAAGATCTCTAAAAAAGTGCAGTCAAGAAACTTTTGTTGTTTCCATTAAATTTTTAATTCTGACTCTATTTTTTTTGTCTTTTTCAGGTGAAACACCTTGGGTGGAAGAAGAGTGTGTATCACTTGAAACTCCTCAGTGTCCAGATGGGTAGGATAAAAGAATTCTGTCTTCTTAACAGAAAAAAAAAAAAAAAAAAAAAATGATAGTCAGAAAAACTCTAGTGAGTTGAGTTCTCTATGAGATTTTATATGTATTGAGAATTAGCTTCCTGCCCTGGGAAGTATTCTCTTCATACAGATTATGTCTACCATAAACTTTTCTGTATAAAACTTGTGTTATTTTGTTGCACATTCATGTCTAGAGGAGAATAAAGGAGTTCAAATCCAGACTGAAAGTCAGTTTAAAAAGAACTGGAAAAATATTTAGAGTTAGCTCCATGTTCAAGTATCATAAACTGTTCATAGTTCTTTTTGATAGTATCAGCATAGTAACTCTGATAACTTGGGTCAATTATCTTGCAAAAGCTTATGCAAACTTTATTAACTATTAGAACTTATGATTGCAATTCTTTGTCTAAACAACAGGTTTCTTTCTAATCTGAAGTAGCATATGGGAAGAAAGATTAGTTAAAAAGAGCTTTTAAAAGACTGGAGACAGAAGAAGCCATGAAAGCAGCCAGAGAGCTGCAAAACCTGGAACAGTCTAATTCTGATGTTTGTACATATTTTGCTGTCTGTGCAGTATCGTGAAATTGTAAATAGTGACTAGGCAGAAATACTCCTTAAAAGTTGTTCTCAAAGTGTAATGGATTCCTTCTGGTGTAGCTATGTTATCTGTGATGTTAACCATTATGTTATCTAATTTACTGCCAATTTAGCCTCATTTATAGCAAAGATATCTTTAGTAGTATGGTCTCTTTCCAAAGTTCGCAGGTTCTTGCATGCAGCTGCCAACATTCATATAAAAACAGAATTAGGTTAACTTAGGTTAACAGATAACTTGCTGAATTAACACAGGTTGATAGCCTGAGGCTTCAAAACAGGTGGGTGAGTGCCCATTCTCTGAAACTGCATTGCTATATAAAGCTCTGTTTAGTTTCAGATTCAAATCAGGGATCTGTTTTATACAAACTGGTCTTAAAGGGCTGGATGCTGGTGTTTTTTGAAGATCACTGTTTATAAGAAACGTACTGGGATGGTGATTATTACCTGATGTGAACATACAATGTTTTTGTGTAGTAATCACTCCAAATCAGTCCAGAATTATTCTAAAACGTTGTGTGGCATCAGTTTTTAGTAACTGCATTTATCAATTGTTGTTCTATCCTGAAGTTTTATATGCTTATGGAGAAAACCCTTCCTATAAATTACAAATATATATTTTTAATTATTATTTACATACTATTTATAATGGGTTAGCACAAACCTGGCATTGTAAAGAGATTTCATTCCTCAGTATTGAGGAACATAACTCCCAGCTGGATGATTACTCTGTTTTGAAAGTCCTTGACAAGTGCACCTAAAGACATAGTATCAGCCCATTAATCTGTACAGAAGGACATTGGCTGTTCACAGAAATACATTCTCTAGGCTTGAAGTTGGATGCTACTTTGTATTTAAATTTAAATGCTTGTAATTAAAAGATAATTAAAACAAAAATTCTTTTCCTGGAATTTAAATATGGTGAGTATTTTGTATTTTATAGCTGTAGTAGTTTTGTCAGGAGGTTTATGTATTTTCTTTCAAAATCAAACTGTTTATTTATCTCACTGTTTATTTATTTCACTCATGGAAAGTGTGGATCTATTTTTAAATGTTGTTCAAGTTTTTCCCAAAATTCACTAACTCTCCAAACTCCTTTTTGATAACAAACTCATGTTTCCTTGCAGGTTTGATCTGCCACCACTTATCCTTTTTTCAATGGATGGTTTCAGAGCAGAGTATTTGCAAACTTGGAGTTCTTTACTGCCAAATATTGAGAAACTCCGTAAGTTACCAAGACTTCTTTACCTCTTACTTTCTTTAAAAGACTTGCCCAGTCCTTTTTCTTCTCTTATGGCATACGCATGACTTGCTCAACAGTAAGAAAAGCCCTTATCAGGTCTCCCTTTCTCCCTCTCCCCCATATCTTGTCATTACTTTAGAATTAGTTCTTGTATTTGAGGGTGCAGCAAGACTGATTTTCATAATAAGGTCCCTAATACTAGTCTGAAGCCTTTTAATAAACAAATATAGTAAAATGTGTATTCAAATACAGTTTAAGGATGAAAAAAAATCCAGAGGATTAATGCATTTTGCGTTCTCCATTAAAAAACTGTAACTGAGAATGAGACCATTATAGTTATAATATTAATGGAAGATAGATTAGATTACTGGGAAATGCCACTCAGACGTGCACTTTTACAAGTTAGGCATTTTAGCCCGTGAAAGAGGAACTGCGTATTTAAAAGTATAGCAACGAATATTAATACACTAGACTGAAAAGCTATGCAGTTTTTATATATTTCATAATTTAATATAATGATGTAATTGTAGTTAGGTTGAAGTAACTGTTTCCTACTACTTCTGAACACTAGGAAAAGGAGTAAGTTAAAGACCTTTAGCCTGCTGCTGTAGTGAGCTTGAAAAAATTAGACCCATTAGTGCAGGCATCTCATTAAAATTCCTGTGTATTTTAGAGCTCAGCTCTCAAGATACTTTTTTATTCTCTACTAACTCCATAAATTAATTGTCCAAAAAAAAGTCCTTGCATTTTCAGTACAGCCAGTCAAACTAATTGCTACAGAAAACATCTTCTGTGATTGCAACTCTTTTACCACTCAAGACAAATACATAAACTAATTCTGATGATTTTGTTTTTGTGTATTTGTCCCATTATTGAGCCCTTCCTTACGCACTTTTATAAACCTTTTTTTTTTTGCTGTACTGCACTGCAGTGGTTTTGTTGAATAATTACAGGGTTTCAGTCGTTTAATTGAGGTTATCCAGTTAAAATCAGTTTCTTTGTTTTCTTTGACTGGAGCATTGTACATCAAATAATAAATTGTATTTGAGTGTAAATCAAATAGATGACTACAGCTAAATAAGGAAGTGTTTCTCCACATGCTTAGTTTTTCCATTAGAAGTTGGCATTGTTTTGTGGATAAATTAAGTGGAATGCTACAGTACATTTAGATATTACAGGTCTGGTAAATACCTTAGATTGCTGACAAGTGGTGTAATGTTTGGAGGTAACGGGTAGGACACCTCTGGTGGGATTCACTCCAGAGTTGGACATCTACCTTTAGGAGTCTTCTCGGCAGTGTCTACATGTTAAATGTCTGCATCCCTATTGTAGACAGTGGATTTATGGTCAATACAGTCCATAGAGTACAGTGCAGAGTCTAGAGAGCAAGTCAGTTCAAACCTATAGAGAATGTCAGAGGACAAATTCAGTTGCCCAAACCTTGGTGTCTGTTATACGTTGCATTGCTGTGGCATACCCTAGGTGGCCTTTAGCTGCTCTCTCAGAGGGACACAGGGCTTCTGTTGATCTTGCATCAAAACTGCCAACGTCTTAGACATGTCTTGGAAGTCTGAAGGTGTATCAAATGGCCCTACACTCCTGTGTTTAGGTAGTGAAGGCTACCTAAACCTAAACCAGGCTTTAGTCTGGTTTTGGAAACGCAGATGTCTCGTGATGTTTTTGGTGAGCTGAAGTATCAGAAACATCCACTTTGCCTGGCATACTGGACGTAGGAGCAGCATCTGGAGGCCAGGCAGGATCATTAAGGATATCTCAAAGGGCCCTAAGCACCTAGGTTTATGCACCTAGATCGAGTGCTAGGTGTCCGTTGACAGCAACAGCAGTGCAGAGACCTAGCTCGCAAGGATGCACCAGAAGGCATGTGTTTAAATTTGCAATCAGATTTCTCCCCTAATACTGCAGTAACTGTCTTGCTTAATTCTTTTGCTTTTAAGGCCAGCTCCTAGTTTGTAATTTAAAAAAAAAAAAAAAGCTAATTTATATTAATCTGTTGCAGAAAACTGTGGCACGCATTCAAAATACATGAGAGCTGTTTACCCCACAAAAACCTTTCCAAACCACTATACTATTGTCACCGTAAGTGTGAATTTACTATTTTTGCTTTTCATTATCTAGGCAATGCAGACAGGCTGTTGTTGTACCAAGCAATTGGCAGTCTGATCATTTTGTGGGACACAGGAACGCAAATTATGAAGCTGAAGGAGAAAGAGGGATGCTGAGGGAAAGGGGCATGGGGTCCATGTGCTTACGTGTGTGTTCTCTGATTCTGGCCTGCCAACAGGTTATTTCTGGCCTTAGTCACTCTAACTGGGTAAGGATAAGTGTGGTTGAGGGCACATCAGAGGCCACATGGATTATGATGGGTGTTGCTGCTAGTACATAGCCACGTGGCATATATGGTATTTAAAATATAACACATCCATTTTTAATTCAACTGGGGAGAAAATAAGGAAGCTAGCGAGAGGTTGACAGGCATGCTGAATGTCATTGACAGCAATGAGATGGTCTGTGTGAGTTAGGAAAGCTAGCAGCTCTAAAAGTCGTGGCAACAGTGTGTACGGCGGCATAGTTTAGCTTTCATTTAATTTTACAAATCATACTTCTTTTTTTTGTTTATTTTCACTTTTCAGGGACTGTATCCAGAATCTCATGGTATTATTGATAACAACATGTATGATGTAAACTTCAACAAGAATTTCTCACTTTCAGGGACTGAAAAATTCCAGCCATACTGGTGGAAGGGGCAGCCAGTAGGTGTCTTTCTCTTTACAGTATTTGGTTATGTCTAGAGTAGCTCATGTGTCATTAAACAAATAACCAAAAAAACAGGCAGAATGCCAAGCGGTGTGATATGTTCTACAATATATGCTAAATATTCTGTTTGTCTTGTATTATAGGCTTCACAGGAAACAATTTGCTTTTCAATAGAGCAAAATAACTCTTAAAATGTTAACACTGAGACTGGAAAAAAAATAGTAAAAAAGCCTTAAAATATTGTGGCTATTAAAATAGAAATCTTACCAAGGAAAGCCACAATAAATTTTTGATGGCATTTTGCTGCTTTTTTTTTCTTCCCCACAACATATGAAATCAAATCTGAAAATCTACTTCCAAAATACATCTGTTTAATAAAAACACACAGGGTCAAGACTGTCTGTATCTGAAGTAGTACTTGCAAAGTCCAGCTATAAAAAAGCAAGGAAAACAATAGCAAAGAACTTTATTTACAGCAAAATGAACATGTATAAAATATGGCAAAAAAACACTGAGTTTTACCTAGGTTTATGATTAATTTTACACAGTTTCTGGAAATATCAAACTATAAGTACAATATAAAAATATGAAACACTGTTATAGTATAAACACTTAGTGTGCAACTACTTGTTTTTTGTTGCTGTTGTTTCGTTTGATTCAGACAGACTTATAATGGGGCCATAGCTGCACTCTTTAAGATGGAGAGAAATAGACTCTCCTTTTTTTTTTTTTTTTTTCCTATGCTGAGAATATCCAAGGAATAGCAACATCCCGTGTTCAATGCTGCTAATCTTTCTTCAGAATGTATAATTAAAAAAAAAAAAAAAAACACATAGAATTGTATACAGTTGTTCAGCAGCTGCATGGCAGGTGAAAAAAAGAAAATGAAATAAAAGCCTAGAGCTCAGATTTCTGATCCAACAGTGTAGTTTGACTCTGGTGATCTGAGGTCCTCTCATGGTGTAAATGCTGTAAAATCATTTGTTGTAATTTTTACCTATAGATCTGGCTGACAGCAATGTACCAAGATTTGAAAGCTGGCACCTTCTTCTGGCCAGGCTCTGATGTTCCTATTAATGGTACATATCCCACCCTGTACACTGTATACAACAAGTAAGTTTTTATAGGGCTTGTAGTAAATTCCTGTAAGCTGCTGCAAAAAATGCTAATTGCCCTATGATAGGTGAAGGAAATGAATGGCTACATTTTTAAATGACAGTGGGAGAGACAAATGTCATCTGAAACTGCCTATTGTTTTTTCATGGAGCTGCCAGTAATGGTTGAAATTTTCAAAACCATTTAGGGGATTCACAATGAGGAAGTCAAAAGGCACTGTATACTCGCTTTTCTTTTTGGACAGTTTTGAAACTTCATCCAACTGCAAATCACTAATTTTCCTCTCAGAAGTCACCCTATACTTGATTAGTAACCACCTTTAAGCTGTGTCAAGGATAACCATATTTTCACATATAAATTTACAGACAAAATATAGCCTTTTAAAATATCTATACTTGAAAATAAGTTTTCAGGTAACCTATACCCTGACATAACCAACACATACTCAAAGAAGGAAGAAACCAGTGGAACAGAGGACTCTGGATAGGGAAGCTACAGGAGGAAGATGGGCAGGGTGAATTCCCTGTGGTATTGCTGGCACATATGATAACAAACACATTGCTCCTGAATCATAGTCCTACTGATAGCTCTCAATGTTTTATCCAGTAAATTCACGTGTGAAAAGAAAGCAATTACCTTCATAATTACTCTTTTTTCTTATGGAATGGATTGCTATTAG
The DNA here is from genome assembly GCA_035222435.1 of Microcambeva ribeirae. NCBI lineage: Eukaryota > Metazoa > Chordata > Actinopteri > Siluriformes > Trichomycteridae > Microcambeva > Microcambeva ribeirae. The sequence goes on along the minus strand of JAYECN010752954.1, from coordinate 38,268 downwards.
CATACTATTCCTGAATTTTCACAGTCACCTCAGTAAATCTTTTTTATTTCTCTTAATTACTCTTTACATTTACAAAGCTCACAACTTGCAAGTATATCTCAAACATTTCTGTTTGCAGGATCAGGATCTCACTAATTTGCCAATAAAAATGTATTGTGTTCAAACAAAAAATGAGAATAAAAATGATTGTTGGTGTCTTATTGCGATACAATATTATTGAAATACAAACCTTTGACTTTGATGTATTGCTAGAGAGTGAATTCTCTCTCTCTCTGTGTTATTTGGATTTGGGAAATTAGAAAGGTGCATCACAACGCGCTTGTTGACAACATTTTTTTTTTTTTCAGTTCAGTTACATACGAACAGAGAATTTCAGGGATATTGAAATGGCTTGATAATCCCAAATCGGAGAGGTAATGCTGCTTATTAATATCCAGCTGGTTTGTGAGAATACAGCTTAGAATGATTTTAATGCTTAGTGACTAAAGTTTCTGTTTGTGAAACATGAAGGAGTTTTTCTCATCGTCTTAAATGGTACTCTTAAACTAAAGTCTGTTTTACAAGTATAACTAATTATTTTCAGAATAAATACAAAATACAAAGAAGTGTCTGTATGTTGGGCTAAGATGTACTGTTGTAAAACTTTTTAAATTGTCTTTTTTTGTGTTGGTGTGTGGCCTAGAGGAAACGTGTAACTTTCAGATTCTACTGCAAGTGTATGCATGGAAGATATTATATGACAGATTTATCATAAGAAATGTTAAATATCTGAAAGTAACTTTTTACATCCTGAAAAAAAAAAAGTTCAAGATCAAGAATAGATGTTTGCACTAATTGTAGTGGTTTGAAGAATTATGTCATTTTTATGTGCCTGAGAATGGCAGACAAGCAGAAGACTTTTAAGTCTTCTTTGTAACCAGAGAACCTTATGAATCTTGTGGTGAGCTAAGAACATAATTTGTCAGTTAGTTGGCCAATTGATCCCTGTCTGTTGCAACTGTTTAAATGAAATAATGATATCTGAAGAAGTAATATTTTTTATATTTAAACAGAGTGAGAGATTGCCAGCCTGATCTTTGTGACAAGCAAATAAATAAAATCTTTTGTGTGATGGTTTGTTAGGAAATTCCTCATATATTTGCAGTGAGGGATGCTTTCTAGAGCCTTACCATTTAAGCAGGAAGAGGTCCTTTGGTGATAATACCATTGTATCTCCATTAAGAACAGCTTTATATGTCATGTGGGATCTTGAGGTTTTTCTGAATGATTTCTGCACATCAGTTAAAGATATTGAATACTGTTTTGGAAATTGTAGCTCCACTAAGCCATATTGATTACAAAACTCAGCAAGACTGGATGATTATATTTGCTGTAAGGATTTTTATTAAGGTTTGAAGAAAATATTTATAATTCTGTTCATATTGCATTTTATTTTTCTTTTTTTAGTGAAACTATTTGTTTGCAATTCTTCCTCCAAATTCTCATAATATTCCTTTCTTATTTTTAACACTAGGCCTGATTTTTACACTTTGTATATTGAAGAACCAGATTCCTCTGGGCATTCGTTTGGACCAGTTAGTAGTGGTGTAAGTAATTGTGGTGTTTTTCCTTAAACTAAATGTCACCAGAAACAGATATATTCCTACTATAACAACAATTTTATCATGTTTTATAAATCTGGTATTTTATGGAAATTTTTGGATAAGAAGCACATTTGGTTTGAATGTGCTACTCTCTTTTTTAATAAAATCTATTTTAAAGATGAAATTTTCTCAGCTAGTAGAAAAAATAGTGTGATTCTTTTTTTAAGTTTGTGTGGCATACACTGTTGTAAAGCAGTGGGATTATGCATATGTATATTGTAGTGGTGATGGGAAATTGCATTGCAGCAGGGAAAAAAAAAAGTGGCAGCAATATTAGGAACTTGAAAGCTCAGTTGGTGCTTGCATTTAAGTTAGATCTTGTTTATCTCACAGGTAATCAAAGCCTTGCAGCTAGCAGATCAAGCTCTGGGAATGCTAATGGAGGGACTTAAACAGAGAAATCTGCATCACTGTGCAAATGTCATTCTTTTAGCTGATCACGGTAATGTGTATAGTTCAGTTTTTCAATATCAGGTTTCACTGAGTCATTTTCTTCCTTGTGTAGTAGGTGTGCTTGCTGTTTTTAATCCATTTTATAATTCGTGTTGTCTTCCTTGCCATTGTATGTAATAAAAGAACTCTTTGTATTTTGCTTAGGGATGGAGAGGACCTACTGCACCCAATTAGAATACATAGCCGACTACTTAAAGCAGACTAGTTTCTACATATATGCTGGGCCTGCAGCTCGCATCCGTGCGTACAGCGTCCCAGAGGACTATTTCACCTGTAAGTGTGGGCCCGTCCTGAGACTGCACAAAGAACGTAACAGAAAGCAAATAAATAAGGGAGATGGATGATCAGTACTAATCAGGAAAGTGAACAGCTGTCTGTTTTACCTAACCAGGCTAGAACACTCATTGAAGCATTTTTTTTTTTTGGCAAGAATAACCCTTTTAGATCAATCTGAAAGAGGGGAAAGCTAGCTGCAGACATTGATTTTTGTCTTGGCAGGAGGAAACATGAAATGCAGATAGTTTTGTAGTTATGAATTGGGACTTCAGATTTTTGATAAGTGCACTGCTCTTCACAGATTTCTTGTGCAACTGGGAGAGATGCTCAGTGTTTTTGCAGCAGTGACTGTTTCTAACTCTTTGTGTGCAATTACAGAATCTGAATGCCGGCGCAGTGGGATCCGAGTCTTGGTTGAGCCCTCTAGCCAGTGTCATAAGAGAACATAAAATTAAGACCATGTGAATGGACTCTTAGTCAAAACAGAAAAAATGCTACCAACCTCAAAAAATCAAAATCAAAAACAAACAAACAAAACAAACAAAAGCCACAAAAAACCCAAACGCCTTTCTGTATCAGGTTTTTGTATCAGAATGAGTTGAGGTAAAACTATGAAAGTGATCTTTTCAGAGGGATAGAATTAATGAAGATTATCTAAAAGATAAGTTTTTGAGGATTATAAGTAGGATCTTACTGTACTTTGTTTTTGTATTTATCTTTTCTAATTGTACATCTATTTGCAAGCACAACATTTATACATTATAAAACAGACTTTCCTTGCTTTAGGGAATAGACAGTCCAAGTCAGACAGGAACAGAGTAACAAGATATTCTGAGCAGTTCCAGAGGAGAGAATAATGATGTCTGGCATGTGTTTTAATCATAGTGTAATTGTTGATTCATTTCCTTGAATGTCCTTGAGAGTCTTACTCTCTCTGAAGGAATTTTCCTTCTGTAAATTGCCCAGATTTGATTTTTAGAAAGCTAATGTCAAAAGGTTAAAGTTACTCTTCTAACATGTGAAAGGTAAAAGCAAGAAGACAAACTGGTTTTCCCTGTGACTGCTGCTGTAGGTGGAATACAAGACAAGCGGACCAGATCTTTTTCAGTGTAAAAAAAATCATATTTCAAAGAACAGTTATGTGGGAGAAGAAAATTTCATTTTGATGATTTGTCAGCTTTAGGCGCTCATCACCATGGCAGTTTTCCACAATCTGTCTTGATGTTCACCAAGCTAAAGTTGTTCTAAGCTGCCAGCTACTTCCACTGGGTATCACACTTACAAGAAATTACCCTCAGAAACATCATTTTGCTGCTTGGTGACGATAATCTTCACAGCCTGTTAAAAGAAGCACTCAGTTCTACAGAAGGAAACATGTTGAAACTTCTCTCATGAATCTTTGGACCTTTAATCGTTTGAATGTATGTTAATTTTTCTTTTTCTTTTTTTAACAGTTGATTCAGAAGGAATTGTTAAAAACCTTACAGTAAGTAAATATTTTAATAATTTCTCTTCTTCATTTCTCTTAGTAGTCATATGATCAGAAAATGAACAGAAAAGATCAGAAAGAGCATCAAAAGTTCCCCCCCCCCCCAAAGAAAAGCAAAGATCAAGATCAAAAACATTTTATGAAAAACTGAAACTATGGTGACAGTTTTGATGGTATATTGATGGGGCCTATCTTCCTTATGCAAGAGCGTGTGACCCAGAGATGCTTTAGATAGATAGTAGAGACCTTGCGAGCTCTGGACCACAAGCTCTGCACCCAGGCTAAAGCAATTTTCCACACAGCGTATAATGACATTGTCAAGCACATTGCCACAGGGTGTCATAGAGGCTGAGAGGATAAGTAGAAACAGAGATTATTAGCCAAATTAGTGCAGGACAAGTCTGTAAGGGCTATCAATATGATCCACAAGAAAATTCTGACTTAGGGAGTCCCTGAAGCCTACAGGAACCTGATTGGGTGCAAAAAAAAAAAAAAAAAAAAAAAAAAAAGCCCATTCTGTAGTAGGCCCATTCTGTAGTAGGCTTGTTCTGTAGTAGGCTTGTTCTTTTATAGTTTCCCTAAGTATCTGATCCTGGCTGCTACTGGAAGCAGAGTGATGGGCAAGACGGCCTTTGGCATGATGCAGTATGGATGTTTTCATGATCTTTTATTAGATTAGGCTTCAGGTGTTAATCCACCTCCCCTGCTGCTTGCCCCGTACTGATAGTTCTACTTCTGGCAGGAGCTTGCTGTGTGGATGAACCACCTCAAAGCAGGGCCAAGCGTGCCTGGGTCTCCAGCGTACACCCCTGTGCCTTGTGGTGCACATTATCACAGTTGAGCTCTGCAGTAGGGGCAAAGCCAAAGGAGACCAAGCCTATCTTTTTGTACTGAAAGGTGGTAAGAGGCACACACAGTCCATATTTTTCTTTACATTTTTGAAGACAGATTATTTACTGCCTTTATAGTGTTTAAAATCTGCCTTAATATATGTGGGAGGAACATAAAGGTCAAACTAGCACACTTGTAGGAAGCTTGGCTGTATTTCTTTACATTTATAGCTTATAGTGAGTTAAAAGTGAAATTAGATTTATATCCATGTATTGTCACAGTTTTCCCTTCTTTCATTTACTGCCTGTTCATTTTCCGTTCTGACTAGTCCTAGTCCAAGCAGTAGACAGATGTTCTATTATTTTTAGAATGAATATTCACAACTTGGATTCCGTTTCTAGTCTGTCTTAGCTGAGTATATTTCTAATAAATCACCACTAGAGGTCTTCCCGTAATCTGTTGAAAAACTTTGTTGTGCAATACCACATGTAGCTTTTGCTATGGAAAATCTAAGGAGCAGTGCATGTTCCTGTTTAAATTGTTCTTGATTCTTAATACTTAAGAACACATCATTTTTTTTCATCACAGTCTTATAATCCAAAGTAGACACAAATTGAGGGTACTTCCAATTGATGGGAATAGAGAAAAGAGATTTGTTAGTGTTCAGCTTTCTACCCCATTCTATGCACTGGAACTTTACTGTGAAAGAAATAGCACATTATGCATCTCTTCAGTCCCAGTGAAACTGCAGTGGCAAATAAGGAAGGTATATGACAGGTCTGCTATTTAGGAATAGCTTGGTATCTGGGCGCTTTGCTTTTCTGTTCATGAGTAGTTGGAGCTTGTGTATTTTCTCTCCATGTTGTTAGAAGTATGGCTTTGGGCTGAGAAGCTTGTGTGCTGTATAGTAATTGCTGGAATCGATAGACATACATTCATACTCCAGGATGGTGTCATCTTTTTTTTTTTTTTTTTTTTTTTTCTTTTTTCCTTTCATTAGACTATCCTTTGTGGGATGACCTCATCTCCTGGGCTAACAAACCCACTGAATCCAATTTTTCCTCTTCCTGGGTTCCCTTGGGTTTCTTTTATGACTCGACCTGATAATACTCTCTGTCTCATGCAGCCCAATGTACTGTTGGCCGCCTTTGCCATAAGGTTCATGTTCATCTTGTTTTCCAACAAGGGCTGCTTGCCCCTTCTCTGCCAAGCTGCTCCCCAGCTGGCTGATGCCAACTTCTACTGGTAGATGTTTTGTTCTCTTTTTAAGTGTTTTCTGCAGTACTTGATACAGGAGTACAAGGTGCTTTTAGGAGGCCAATGCGAGCTTTAGGACATACCAAACTGATTGGATGGATGTGTACAGGCATCACTACAGATTTTTTGCTGTTGCAAAGGTCCTTAGTGAGCCAAGCCTGGTGTCACGTCAGTGCCTGCAGACCTAGCAGAGGGAATGTGGCTTCAAGAAGAAGGACACGGCTGGGGGACTGCTGAGGAATATATTCCTGGAAGCAAATAAGAACAGTCCTCAAGTCTCTTAAATTGTCTTTAATGCTCCCACACTTTATACTTCTGCTTTGCTACCCATCCTACACTGTCAGATAACTGCACCATTTTCCATTCTTGCAGTGATTTTATCAGATGTCAGCAAGCTAGTACTGCCTACGATACAGAAATCCAAATTTTCTTTACACAGCATCTTCCAGTAAGAACTATTGAGAGATCTTCAGGTTTTTATAGTTATGCTACCATTTCTTTTCCATAGTGCATTTCAACTATTAGCTGTTTTTTAAGGAACTGCTGATAAACAGAGAAAAAAAAAAAAAAAAAAGGAAATTATCAGAGTCATTTGTGAAGTGAGACCTCTTATCTGGTGACCTCTTATGCTTATACATTTATAAGAAAGCACTCCACAGACTGAACATTTGCTGCTTCCAAGTTAGAGATTTAGCTGCTTATAACTTCAAAGATATTTCCAAAGGACTCTTGATAAGCATAGAAACGGATACATTTTGCTTTATTTATTGGCTGGTAAAGTAACAGGAGATCGTAGAACAACACAAACTTCCAGGGAACTTTCTCTTGTAGAGTGTAAACTGATATATCAGAAGCCAGTGACATTAATAATAATTTTACTACTGTCTTCCAAACTAAGTGATACTTTATCACAGTATTGGTACACTTACTATGTGTATTATAGCAGTATATTTTCAAGCAGTCCCAAAAAGCCTCTTTTCCTTCCATTGCTTCTTGGGCCAAAAATGAGATCAACCAGTTGTAGGAGCAACTATTGATGAATAATGTGTTTTGTGCTTGCATTTTTGTCACTAAGGTGTTTATGTTGGTACTGAATGGCGGGTTTATGATGAATTTAATTTTAATGTTGAAAACAAACTCAGGACTAGGCTCTTTCCTATTTCATAGTGCAAAAGATCCATCCAGCACTTCAAGCCCTACCTGACACCTAACTTGCCAAAACGTTTTCATTATGCTAACAACATTCGTATTGACAAAGTACATCTTTTGGTGGATCAACAGTGGCTCGCTGTGAGGTAACATCATCTTTGGGACTATTTTTTTTTTATCTTTTCCATTCTTTCCTTGTCCTTTCCATTTCTATCGCAAATGCCTCATTTTGATTTTGCTTAAGACTTAAGAGTGTTACACTCCAGTATCTGTGATGAAATTCCACACTTGCAAGGCAAAATCCCTTGCAATCTTAATTACATTTTTCCAAATGAGGCAATTGCTTTGTTCTACCATTGTATGTTTTATATTAAAATGCAAATATTACAGAATATAACTGAAAATATAGTTCTTCCTCATCAGATTACACTGTTTTGAAACTTTCTGATGGGCCTTTGTTGAAAATAGTCATTTCTTCAATTAATTTCCAAAACATATTACTGTGCATTCAATAGCTACCTAGAATATGTTTTATTTCTGTCCATAACAGTTACTCTTACTTAAGGGAAAGAGAGGGAGATTTTCATAAAAATCAATGCTGGATGAGCAAAAAGTAGTATAATTTTATGTCACTCTGTTCTTAAGACATGATTCAGAGTCCAGTGATTCAGGGTGAAAATTACTGACTGGTTCTAATTGTGTCACTTTTATTTACAACATATGATGCTTTTTTCTTAGTGACAACACATACACAGGTTGTAATGGGGGCAACCATGGCTATGACAATGAATTTAAAAGTATGCAGGTAAGATACTTTTACTCAATTCTTGTGTCTTTTCATGTAGAAACTCATTTTGTGCTTGATGAACTACTAAAATATAGAACACATAATAATTTTTGCAGTGTGGTTTTTTCTTGTCTGTAATCCCGGCATCTAAACCATGATTGCATACTGGGTGCGCATATTCAATATGCTTTACATCAATGTGTACATATCCAGCTTCTGTGGAATGCAGCCCTCAAACTTTTCCTGGCTCACTTTTAGCCTGTGGAGCCAGACAGACTCAAGCACAATCAAGCATATTGGGTTTCAATTCCCATTATTACTTGTTTTCATTCTTTCATTCTTCTGCTGGAGTAATGACTGAAGAATCTTCATAGCCTCTGGAAGCTCAGTTGAGCATCAGAAGGCCTTACCTAAGAAGCCTATCTAAAGACAGGCTGCGCAGAGAGGCTGTGGCATCTCCTTCTCTGAAAATCTTCCAAACCTGCCTGGAGCCACCCTGTGCCCCGTGCTCTGGGTGTCCCTGCCAGAGCAGGGGGGTTGAACTAGATGATCTCTAAAGGTCCCTTCCAACCTCAAACATTCTGTGATTCTGTGATTCTGTGTAAAGCTTCTCTTCTCTGCTTTACTTACCCTGACGACAGGTCCAAGGCAGGTAAAAAGTTGTTAGAATAACTTGTATTGCAGTTTCCTCTCATTTTCACTTCTGATTATAGTGAGAATGTTTTCAGGTCTTGAGTTTTTAAGATAGTGTTTTGTCTATACTCTGTTATGTGAAGCTTTAAATGAGTTCAAGCATATCACTAATAATCCTGTATTCTGTACCTGGCATATTTGCTTACAGGAATCAACTTCAGCTGAATCTTCACATCTATATTATAATCTTATGCCAGTAAACTGCTCAGGACATTCCTGAATGTTTACATAGCAAAAACAAGTAAAAATTCATGTTAAACCATGGAAATATTAATCATAGCTAATCTTATCCTGATGACACAATGACTAAGGCAAAATAATTGTTTATAAAAAAGTAACGTCTTTGTGTCTAATGTTTTAAAAAAATGTATTAAAATTTCTTCCCTTTTATGAAGACGTAAGAATACTATGTTGGAGCAGATCATTCTCCTGTTGAGCCATTTCCTGTAACAGCTGCCTGTATGTAGCAGGCAGCTCAGCAGCTTATAATGTAATAGGAACTAGTTCAAGCCTGGAAGTAGTCTCACTGTTCTGCTGCTCTACTTTCAGACACAAGGAAGGGCCACGCAGCGCTATATTGTACCACTGGTGGTAACTAACTCAGGTCTCTGCTAAGCTTGGGATAGGTATTCCCAGCACTTTACGCCCTACGGTAGCCATGGGAGCAGTAGCCATGGTTATGGGCTCCCATGCTTCCTAAAGACTTCTCAAAATGTAACTTACATGTAAAAAATAAGCCCCCTTATATTCCTGGGTCGGTATTAGCCTTTAAGTAGGATCTGTGTCATAATTCAATTTTTGTTAAAATGGTACTACTCTTACCAGCTGTTGCAATGAAAATTGCAACATAATATGTAGTGAGCAAATATATAATATGAGATAATACGTAATGAGCAAAATTTGCCTTCTTTATCAGATGAATGCTGTATTTTAAATTTGATGATTTGTGAAAAGCTATGTTTTGGTCCCTGGTTCTTTGAATCGCATTTGTTTTTGAATTTGCCTTACTTTAAATAACAACTTTTTTTTTTATTACAATCTAGGCTATATTCTTAGGATATGGGCCAGGCTTTAAAGAGAAAACAGAAGTGGACCCCTTTGAAAACATAGAAGTTTACAACCTTATGTGTGGTGAGTAGAGGCAATCCAGCAGTGTTTTCAAACACCAGTGTTGTGAGAGCAAATGAAGAACAACTCGAAAATCAGTAAATTCATTCAGAGGCTAAGCTTCCCACACAAAGCGTTGCACCTGAAATCATGCTGCAGTCTAGCTTTCTGTACAGTGTTCAGAGATGAACTACCGCAAATTGCCCCGATTTCAAGGTTGTCGCCTGATTGCAGAAGGAGTCTGATGAAGAACCAGTGAGGAAAGTGTTCCGCCATATGGACTTGCTGTTGAAACACTGCCTGTGGGATGATTTTAGGACAAAACCTTGTAGGGCGTTAAAACTGTTGCTCAGAACTTGAGCTGCACCCCTGCAGTTGTACTGAGCAGCGTGGAAATATGTGCCTCAGGAAATAATGAATTAAAGCTTTGCACAAAAATGCAATATGCTAGCGTGCTTCATAATATGATACCTCCATCTCCTGCAATCACAACTGTATAACTGCATAACTGCATAAAACTGCCCAGACTTCTTTATGCTATAGCTCTGTATAAAGCTGGTTTAACATTACTCAGATGCATAGATTACCAAATCTTGATGCGTTGGGACCTTCATACCTTTCAGACTGCATATTGTTGGTAGCTACTATAACAGTTTAGATAATTGAATAAACTTTTTTCTGTTTAGAGTAGATGTATAAAAATGGAAAGATAATGTCTTTTAAAAGCCATTTTAGTCATAATGTATCTTTACAAACTATTTAAATTTTTTTCTGTTCAATTTTCAAATTTCAAAAATGTTTCAATAGATCTGCTGCATATTACACCAGCACCGAACAATGGAACACATGGCAGCTTAAACCACCTTTTGAAAAAACCTTATTACAATCCTTCACATGCAAAAGAAGAGTCATCTCCTTCTTCATGTCCTCTTGTCAATCTGAATCCTCCAAGTGAATTAGGATGCGCATGCAATGACGTAAGCAGGGTCTTCTCAGATCTTTTAACCATCTTTGTCGAGTGTTTTCTCTTTTCCTTGATTTTTCTAAACCGGAGATTCCCATGACTGGTTCTCTGATATTTTACAGGCATTGAATGTTTCAGAAATAAACAAGAGGTTAAATCTCACCGCAGAAGAAAGTAAGTAGCAAGAAGTGAATGGGACAGCAATAGTTTTAAATCTATGCGTATTTTAGGTTCCATGTTAATAGATTCACTGGCAATTGCAATTTAAAGTGATGTAGGAAAGTCAAATAAGAGTCGTTATTTTTATCTAGCATCTCTTTAAAAGATGCTAATGGATACTTTTTAAGAAAATTTCTGCACAGGAACTGGATCCAAATCTCATAAAAATCTTGAAAAGCAATGCACTGATTTCACTGGACTTTGGATCCAGCCTGAGCACTTCTGGACTGTGCCATGCCTGTTGTTCCCCACCTGTTGTTAAGTCAAACATAAGTTTGACTTTCTCTGCTTACAGACTCCCATAGATATTTCTGTGTGCTTTTTTTTTTTTTTTTTTTTTATGCGGGTGGGAGGTGACATATTTTGTAGCATTATAATGCTTCCTAGCCAACTAAGACTTAATTTTCAATCTGTTGACAAGATAACTTCAAGAGAATTATATCAAAATGAAATTGCAAATAATTGGGAATTTGTATGTCTTGTGTCACACTATATTGATTTCTGCACTTTAAAAATAACATGGAAGCTTTTTTCTACACTTTTGTTCTACTCAGAAGGAAAAACTTTAAATAAACACATGCTCACGTTTAGTGTCAGTTCTATTTCTATTTATTCATGTATATATTTGTACTTTACCTCTCTTTGCTTAAACATTTGGGCCATCAAAAATGTTCTAGAAGAGCTAATCAGTAATTATTGTTTAAATTCCAGTAAAGGAGACGAACTCCCATAATTTGCCTTATGGGAGACCCAGAGTTCTTCAGGAGGAAAACACCTACTGCCTCCTTTCTCATCATGGGTATGTGAGTGGATACAGTTACAACATCTGGATGCCACTGTGGACTGCATACACTGTGAATAACCAGGTAGGTTATCAGTTACCCATACCATTCTTAAACATGTGATTTAATGGATTCGACATGTGGTTTGTTCACTGGGAATTCTGTTTATGGATTAATAGGTGTCATGTAGCTCAGACTTTTTTTCCTGAAAAGGAAAAAAGTATCGTTGATATCTTTTAAAATTCAAATATTCTAAAATACTAAAAAAAAAAAAAAAAAAAAAAAAAAAAAAAAAAAAAAAAGAGGAGAAGGCCATCTGTTAGGGATACAAAAGACATAAAAGAACAGAGCTGCTATTAAGCTGTTTCTGTTAAGGCTGTTTTGTAAGTTGGTAAGCTGTCAACATAGTGCTCCAACTTACCTGTCAATTCCTAAGGAAAATCAATCTAAGTTCTCCAAAGCCAGAAGCTTGTAAGTTTTCCTGTAAATACTATGATTTTTTCCCAGCAGTAAACCTTCCAAATATATACAGTCGTTCAAGACAGTTTGTACTAATGCGTGTTTCTGTATATATTGTTTATTTTCTCACTATTACATTATAAAATTTCAGAATGATATAATCATAGCTGGAAGGTCAGAGAGTTCAAGGATATGTAAATTTTTTCAGATTCCCAGGGTCAGTAAACTAATGGACATTAACAAATTTGCTTCATCCTTTAATTTGACTTTTTTTTTTTTTCATAAATTTCCCTAGGGAATTACCTTTTACATTGTTTTTTCTTTCTAAAGAGAAATGTGTTTTTTTTCAAGTCCATATTTTTCGTGTTCTTAACATCGTAATATAACATTTTATAGCAGTACTAATATGGAGAAATTATTCTAATCAAAATATTTGCAGTTAGAATGTTAGTATAGAAAGTTTCTTTCTGAAATTGTGTGTGTGGTTTTTTTTTTTTCAATTACAATATATAGCATTCAAGAGAGAAAGCTTCGTAAGTTATGACAATAGTGGCAGGAGAAAGAACTAAAGCCACTGTCTTTGTAAGTTTTGTGGGGATGACAGAAGCCTGGAATTTTGGCAAAATTGTTAATGCATCCTAGGTTGCTTCTGTTGTAGATAAAGCCTGTGCGATGGATAACTTCACGACTTCTAAGCTGAGATACTTCTTGATAAGTGGGTAGCTGCCCACTACAGAAAGGGCTCAAACAGTAAAAGAAGTGATGAAGGCTTGAATTTTGCTGGCTTTGTGTGATCTGAAAACATTTTAGAACTGGGCTGGCTGATCAAGGCAATGCAAGATTATTGATTGCATCTGCATGTGATGTTATAATTAAGGATATTTGGGTTATCTACTAAGATTGAAAGACATTTATTTTCCTCATCTGACAGGGTGGAAACCAGATTTTCTTGCAAAAAGTTAACGACTACACCTGCCAGCAGAATTCAAAATTCCACACTTGTGGAATTTAAAACTGCTTTGCTATCTATAGTAGCTTGTGAACAAAGTATCGCTTTGTACACTTGAGCTGCTGTTTCATTTGCTTTTCTAAGCTTTCAACATTTTGTTCTGTTTATGAATATGGAGCATTTTTATGGTTAAAGAAAATTACATATAAGAATTTCTAACTTTAGTATAAAAATGTAAATTAAATTAGCTTTTGAAACTCATTCAGAAGTAGTCTAATCTATACTGCAGTGGGACAGAAACAGCAATGAGACTTGTCTAAATCCCTGAGATTTTTTGAACTAAACCTCAGTGCATTTGGGTTGTGGGAGTTTTGTTTTTTGTGGTTCAGTATTTTTTCTTCTTGATTACCCAAAAAAGATTCCTGGAAGTGGTTGAAGTTGACATGACAGACCACAGCAGCTGCTTCAATTCTGTCATGTAGTGCAAATAACTCACATTTCTTGACGTTAATTAGCAGCTGTTAAAAAGAAATCTGCATCAGAAAACATAATGCACGACGTGGCAGTTGTTAACTATCTTCTTCAGAAGACATTATGGTTCTGTAACCAGAAAGACAGGGAACCTATGGCTAATGATGTTGAGCGTGTGCTGAAATTTGTTTTCTGATTCTAAAGTATTGAGACATAGCAGTTATCAGTGTCAAGGCCTTATTTCTTAATAATCATTTTCAACAGCTTATTTGAGATTTTTTACTTCCATTCTTTTTGATATATTATCTTTTTAAAAATAGCTTATTCCTCAATTTTGAGGAAAAGAAATGAGTAGGTCATTCCAGAGAGAGTGTGTTAGCATATGGACCATTAGTGATATGGCTTGCATTCTTGGGTTGCATTAACTGTTGACATCATGGTACTAAAAAGTGCTAATAGATATAGCCATGCTCAGCTATTAGCAGCTTTTGATACTGTTGACTTGCTTGTAGATTCTAGAAAAAGCAAACTGAACCATTTGGAGTGGTTGCTTTCTCATAATTACATGAGTTCACAGGTTCATTATGAATTCTCAAGTCTTCTCCTGCAAAGTCCACTGGAAACAGCTCTGAACAATCTAAATGTGTGGGAACTTTTTTGAAAATGTTATTACTAACGCCATTAATATATAACTTGAACATAATATGGGCATACAGAAACTCTCATAAAAGTAAATAAAGAAAGTAAATTAAAGAGTACAAAAAGGCACAAGGAGAATGTTAGGTGTTTTTTTTTTTCTGATTGGTTTAACCACTTAACATAGACAATGTGCTAAATTTCTATTTAGATGTTTAACTACTGTTTATAAAGACAGAAATCAGGATATATGTTGTAGTTCTACCAAAGGAAAATAAATAACATTTAAATGAGTGTGAAAAACAAAGTGCAGCTAAACACACACACAAAAAAAATACGTTCTGATGTTCTAATTAATGCAATCATAAAATATGAGATTGATAGAAACAGTTATTCTAATCAGAGTAATTTTTGGCCATTTCTTAGCTAATGTGAACATAGCTCTACTGAAGTTAATGAAACAATCTGGTAAAATGTGCTGAATCTCCTGCAATATTTTTTAACTCTTCAGAGGCACAGACTCATGTTATTGAGAGACTATTCTCAGATGTTTTATTGGCAAGGTAATGTGAAATCAAGTTTCTTTTTCCAAGAAGTGATGAATGAGCCAAATTTGTCACCTGTTTTGGCCTAAGGCTTTACATTTAGAATTAGAATTTTGCATGCTACATAGGGATTTCCCTGAATTACCTAAAAACAGACGTAAAGGAAAAACACTAGGCAGAAAACATTACTGTCCATTACTTGCATTGGCCTGATTCATAATGAAAATAGGAAGATTCAGTGAAGGCCATTCTAGATAGTTAAAACCATACAGAGCATTAGGCTGGCCACAGCCGTGGGTGTAATACTTTTTTTTCCCCTTTTCACAGGAAAACACGTCTTCGCTTCCTCCCACTGTTTCAGACTGTCTGCGGGCTGATGTTAGAATCCCTGTTGCTCAGAGCCAAAATTGCTCTGACTACCCAGAAGGGCTGAACTTCGCTCGTGGTTTCCTCTATCCTCCCAGTGAGTATGGTTCTTTTTATAGCCAGAGCTTAGAAAGACTTCATCAGCTGGATGTGGGTTTATGTTTAAACATATACCCAAACACCAAAACAAACTTCTTGGGATCAGCATGCCGGGCAGAAAAAAGTTTCCAGTGTTTGTAGACTGACCAAAAGCAAGACTGC
The DNA here is from genome assembly GCA_035222435.1 of Microcambeva ribeirae. Taxonomy (NCBI): domain Eukaryota; kingdom Metazoa; phylum Chordata; class Actinopteri; order Siluriformes; family Trichomycteridae; genus Microcambeva; species Microcambeva ribeirae. The sequence continues at coordinate 22,931 of JAYECN010752954.1, read as the reverse complement.
TGCTACTTTTACTTAAGTATTTTCAGTTTAGAGCATTTACGTTTTTCCCTCAAAAATGCAACAACTTGAATTTAAGGAAAATTGGTTGGAAAGATGTAAAGAAATAAAGGTGAGGGCTGTCTCTCTTCTTCTACATTTATTTCCTTATGTCAAATTAGATAGTGTCCTGGCACAAATGAATCAAAAGAAAACATATCTCATTAATGCCAAATAGCCTTGAAATGACAATAGGTGATAAATAGTGATCTAATGATCTGATAGTTCCTTTCTAGCCTAGTCCATAAACAAAAATCTTCTCTAAAATATTGCATGTGAGGAAATGTGTTGTTTATCCCTGTTTGAATCTGTCAGCATGATGAAAGCAGCCTTCAGTCCAACACAATATACTGTAGACATGAATGTGGCTTTGTGCATTTTCGCATTCTATCTTCCACAGACTAAAAGCAAATTTAAATGTTAAGAAATGTGAAGCTGAATGAGATATACCTGCAATTCACAGTGACATATGTTTCAAATTTGTCTTTGTGTAGTACTTTATTAAGGTATACTTTGTTCTTTCGTATGTGTGTGTATAGACTTCAATTCATCTGATCTTGAACAATATGATGCTTTGCTCACCAGCAATATAGTTCCCATGTATACAGCATTCAGAGGTAGGTTCCAAGGTTTTGATTACTATATTCTGTAATTATTGAAATTGTTCTACACCTCATAGCAACTTTATAACAATGATCTCAAAACATTAATACATGACCTGCGGTGTATCCAAATCTTCTGCAAAATCTTTAAAAGTATCTTCTTTTAATTAGATGTGTGAAATTTTAAAACATCCTCCTGTAAGTCGTATTTTTCTGTGTATAGTTCTGTTTGAACTTTTTGTAGGTGTACCTGTTCACTTTAGAATGTTTTCTTCATCTTTATTTACACTGTCCTAGCAGGAAATGCTAATTACACAACTCATAAAATTATGTCACTGGGGAAATGCCCAAGATGAATGAAGACAGCCCTTCATCTCTCCTTTTGTAAGGTCTCCCAGTAAGCCAGGATGAAGTGTGCAAACAATGCCCAGATACTATGCCTGATTCATGAAGGAAAAACTTAAAACAGAGTATGCTAATCTTGGAATGTTTCTCTCAGACAGATGTTTCTGTTCTGCAAGTGCAGTAAGCTACATTGACCATATCCAACTTGACTCACATTTGTTAATAATCACGGATTACTACATGTAGTCTTGTTACTACATTTAGTTAAGCCTCTGCCCATTTTCTTAGCCAAAGGATAGAACCTGCTGAAGCTAAAAGCTGAAGGAAAAGCAATGATGTAGCTACAGCCTTTCTATGGCATTCCTCATTTATTCACTAACTTGTCATGTTAAAAACAGAGATTCTGAAAATATAAGAGGCTTTAATCTTCCAAGTAAATGAAAGAAATTATGAAAGATCCAAACAGCTTTTCAGAGAAAACTCTACGAGAGATTTAACACTTACCAGACGTTATTTAGACCATAAACACAAGGTATTGATAAGGAACTCCCCCAAGCATTTGTTTTTTTGCCACTATTCAACTAATTGCAATAGGTTTTATCCTACAATTTGTATTTATTTGCCCAGATAACATCTATGAAATAAGTCAAATGGCACACTAATATTTGACATGAATTCTGTGGACTTAGACTAACCCTCAGATTAGTAACTCTCAGATACTCCTTTCACAGAGCCACCATCTCAGTTTGCACTACCTGTCGCAGTTGTCAGGGCTAGCAAGTAGGCCAGAAATGAATGACTTTTTGGATATAGAGTTGTAGGCTTCAGCTTCAGATTGATTGTACATCTCCAGCAGCGCAAGAGAGGCCTACAGAAGTATAGTAGCATCAGTGGTGAATAAGAGTATGTCCCTTCTAAAGAAATCTAAATAGTATGTAACAAAGAATTTCTTTTACAGACAGTTTAGCTTGGAAACTTTTGTTATTTATCTACAACAAAAAAGGAATAGGTTCTTTGCCTGTAGTAGTGAAATAGCTTCAAAATTGTGTTAATCATGCTTATGTTTTCTTTCAATGACAGACTTGTGGGACTATTTCCATAATGTCCTACTTCAAAAGTATGCTAGAGAAAGGAATGGAATAAATGTTATCAGTGGACCAGTGTTTGATTACAATTATGATGGTCATTTTGACACTCTTCATGAAATTACACTGTAAGTATGAGGAAATGCCAGAGGTCAAACTCTAGATTATTTTGCACTTTATTTCCATGCAGACAAGCTTTTCTTCAAAAAGAAGAAAAACAAAGCATGAAGGAGTGTTGACTCTTCTGTTTATAATGCAGCAGCCATTCATTAAAAAAAAAAAAAAAAACAATCTTCATGCAGAAGCAAATGCTCTTGTAAGTAGATACAGAGTTTTAGAAATTCTAGTTTAGAAGTTCCAGTCACATATGTATCCGTCTACACATGCACATACACAGACATATACCGTGATACCAGTTTATTCTCCAGGTTTATGCCCAGTCCTTTCGGCCTCCGCAATAGAAATACTGGAATAATATGTGATGTATCTAAATATGCAGAAAATATGTGTAATCATAATTTTCCCACTTTTAGGTGGGAAATAGGTGTTCGCTCACCTATTTGTTGTTCCTCCATGTTGTCTCAAATTGGTTTGTTTTCAAAGGCCAGAATTCTGTGTTTAATATATTCACTGAATTGTGTAACCTGGGCATGTAATATTTCTGAATAGGACCTTTACATAGCTATAGTACAGGTTGTTCGGAAGTCTGACAGGGTCTAGCTACATTTTATTGAGCTCTGGTAGCATAACAAAACACATTTAAAAATTCACCTGTGTGTAGAAAAAGGGCTAAAGGAGGACATATATAAATCAGAATTATATAAAGGAGAAATATAAATGATAAGGACTAAGTATTTATCTTAGTCATTGAGGATAGGAGAAGGAACAAAGCAGAATAAGAGCAGACAACAACTTAGACTCTTCCAAATATAGGGAAAATGCATTTTGACAGTAAGAACGCTTATGTAGAAGGAAAAGTGCTGCAAAATCTGCACAGCTAACTGTTGTCACTGGGGATTTTATATCCAAGGCTCGACATAATACCACATCTGTCAAAGATGGTTTGAGAATGGTAAAGTCAGCTCTGCCACGAAGCAGGAGGGTGGAAGGGATGAGAGACTAGAGCTTCCTTCCAAGCAAAATGCTGTAATGCCCACTCAGCCACATAATGTTGTCTACAGTTTTGAACAAGCATGTTTTATTCAGCACGGTTAGTCATACTAAGTCATATAATGGTTTCACTGATGTTATTTGGTTAAATATTGAAGACACACAGCAAATCTGGGAGGTGTTCAGCTCTTCATATGTTCAGGCGCAAAAGGGAGCATGCTAGTGGCTGTAATATGGAGGCAAAGACATTTTGAATCACATATCCTAAGCTGGTTTCCATAGCACAAAATCACACATCATCCTTCTGGCATTTCTTATTGACCAGGAACCAAAAGCTAATTTTCTCTTCCTTCTTCTTCAAATCAGTTTCATTCAGTTGATGTTCTTAATGTAATAAAGGACACCTACAATACTCCAGCCTGCTCTTCTAGATGTGAACATTCTTAGCTTTGGCAAAATGGAATATAGAGCACATAAGCAGTCCTATTGATTTAAATGGGACCGTTTGCAGAAAAAGGACTAATCTGTGCATATTTGGCTGCTCATGAAATGGACAGTGAGACTGTCTATCCTTTCAGATATTTATTTCAATTATGAAATAAATAGAAGTCATGTAATAGTGAAAGAACTATGGTGAGATGTATTCTATGAAATACCAATGGCATCAGTGTTTTTGTATTTTATTACTAAATAAATCCCCTAATTTTTGTTTTATAGGCATGTAAATAACACACAAATCCCAGTCCCAACCCATTACTTTGTGGTTCTGACTAGCTGCAAGAATCTGTCTTTTACTCCACTGAACTGTTCAGGCTCCCTGGATGTTTTGTCGTTTATCCTTCCCCATCGACCTGACAACACTGAAAGCTGTGCTGTACGTATAATTTCCTGCTCCTGTGGGCAAGTGGGCTTTGTAAACTGTGATTCCTGGTGGGAGAATCTTTAGATCTCTAGGATTTAATTAATTTGCTCCTATTTGCAGTTGACATTCACCGTTTACAACAAGAAATGCATACTTTAATTAAATACAAGGGATACTTTCCACAAACAGTGTAAATCTCACCTTTTGCAGCACACACAGAAAATAAATTGGTCTAGTTTAGCATGTGTTGATGAGGCAGGTGGGTGTCCTTGCACCAAGCTCCAGGGTGTAGAAAGTTTATTTCATTACAGTTTCTCATATGCAGATGTATGTAGCTATACAGTCTTGAAATGGCCCTCAAAGCAATACAGTTGTGTTGAGTTTGTTTGTGACTCTGCCTGAACTCGCAACCTGGGTCTGCATTGGTAGCATGGCTAATCCACAGCTGCACAAGGAATTGTAGGAAGCTGAGAGTTGACTGAATGTGCAAAAGAAATAATTAGAAATAATCAGGAATTAGTCTTGATTCTTTAGCACTTAATGTCTGTTATCTCTAAAGCTTAGCAATAAACACCTCAAACATCTTTGTACCTCATACTGTCCATTGTGAGTTGTGGTAGGTTAAATTTAGTGAAATACTTGTGTTGTGTCCAGAGCAGATCCTGGCAACAGAAGAGCAAATTACAATCTGCATAAAAAGTAATTTTTGTAGTAAAACAGGAGCATTCTGATTCATTAGTACTGATGTTTACAGGGCTTTCTTTTTTTTTCGTTTTTTTTTGGGGGGGAGGTGTTAAGTCTGTCTAGCAACTATTTTTGCTATCCAACAATAAAGACTGACCTGCTCTAAGGACTTTGCTTAGGTTGACAGATGCCACTTGTTTAGCTAGCCTGAATGCAGCCAATAATTTATACAGTAACTATAACTATCCTGTGTGTTTAAAATATGACTCAACTGTACTTAACAATTAATTAGTTAACAATTTATTAGAAGGCATACCAACCATTTCAGCAGTATTTTACTTCTCTGTTGCCTTAGATTGCTTATAGTCCTTTCTTTGAATGTATTATTTTACTTGGAAATTGGGTCTGGTGTTAAGTTCATGTGAGAACTTTCATGTTGGGTTCTACTACTCTCCCAAGACAGTTGACGTGAAATGTAGCTGACAGGAAGCAGGTCTGACAGGAGGCTGGGTCTGTGTCAGGGTAGATAGGGAAAGGGGGCATCCGTTTGACTCTTACCTAAATGAGATACCCAAATGCAAGGCTGCAGAGATGTCTAGGAAAAAAATGAAATTTTACAAACTAAAGGCTTTTAATGCCATTAATACACTCTGTTGTTTGGTGGTGGTGGTGGTAGACGATAACCAGTATTTTAACATTGCTCCTGTTTTTCTTGGCAGGAAAATAAGCAGCCTTCCGAATGGGTTGAAAAAAGAGTTCAGGCTCATGTTGCACGTGTTCGAGATGTGGAACTTCTCACTGGGCTTGACTTTTACCAGGAAAGACAGGAACCTGTCTCTGAGATCTTACAGCTAAAGACATTTTTGCCAACATTTGAGACTGACGTCAACTGAATATCAGTAAAGCCTGTCAGTACTTGGAAGAAAATAAATCTGAAAAAGTAGCTTTTTTTTTGCTTAAGTATGCAGGAAATGTGACAACAGCTCTTCTGTAAGAAAATACACAACATCTAATTCCATTTTTTCAAGTTCTGATTCTTTGGTTACCCATTCTATTTTGTGCCAACTGAATAACAATCATGAAAAGCAAATTAAATCCTCATTGATGAGCCAGGTTTTCAAGACAAACAATATTTCCATATTCATGGTTTGGAAAAGCAAAACAAAGCAAAAAAACACTGCAAAAGTGGCATGTCTTGTTTTGTGGTAGGACCCTGGAATTGTAATTTGTAAAGAAAATATTTCTGTAATTGAGCTGCAAAGAGAAGCATTTTAAGAGGAATATGTGTGCTTTTTCACTTGTTTATATCTGTGAAGTAATGGTTATCTAACACTGGTATATCCTGAAAAGCTCTGAATTCCTCGTTCACCTGCTGTTAATTCACATGAAAACTGCTATATATTTAAAACATTCAGACTCCCCAAAAGCCTGTATATAGTGGAAGTGTCTTCTGAGATTACCCACTCTGTTTTCCATGTGCGTAAATTCATTAGGCTACTAATATCTGAAGTGAAATAGAATGAATGAGCTACCTTCTTTACTCTTCAGAAATCTTCAGTTGTTCTGCATTTGAAGAGGTAAAAAACAATCCCTGTAGCTAGAGGGATGTTGTCCAGGTATTTATCTGTATTTGCAAACATTTCCAAATGCCTGGTAGTGTCCAAAATATTTGTGTTTATTTTTAAATAGTCAAACATGAGATGGGCGTACAAAATTAGTGGTGCCACGTGAAAAATGGTCAGTGATCCTTTCCGTAATGACTTTATACAAAAAGAATTTCTAAGTGAAACTGTGTGGTTTGCAAATTACTGCTAGGGGCAGGTAAATAGGACAAGGCAGTGGAAATTCCCAAATGCTGCTGCTACAGAAATGCCATGTGATCACTGAATGTTGAGCTGATTTTCTCCACTGCAGGTGCTGCTCGGTACAGGTGTGAATAGCGGCTGACAATGACCACGGGTCTGATTTACGTGCACATTGGAGGTGTTTTAAAGAAACGTGTCTGAGCGTTTGAACTTCATAGTTCGAACTTCAATTGTGGACTGAAGAAAGTGTGTCTTTTTCAAAGGGCAAACCTTAGAAGTCCATAGAAAGAAACTGGATTTTTTTTCCCCAAGTCTTAAATGAGCAGTGTGCATGCATACATTCCAAATGTAGGTTAATATTTATCTTACATCACGATGTAGGATGAAGATAATTTTCATCAAGATCTGGATCTTTGGTTAATTAGGATCCTTGATGCTATGGTAATATGAATAACTCTGAGCATTAAAATTAAGCGTGTAGTTCCAAATTAACTTCTTGTGAAGCTGATTTTAAAAAATATTCCTCTTTTTATCAACTTTTTTCCTAATGGAGTCAGAAGTTGCAGTTTTTCTGAGAAAATAAACGTGAAAGTGTTCCTGAAAGAGTCATGGTTATCTCCCATACTATTCATTCAACTGTCACTACTATCTACCTTTTACAAGCACAGCAGGTCAGTTACAGATGAAGGTCTAGAGATTGCATAGGGATAACTAAAAATTCATGTAAACAAAGGACTTGGTTCTTAGCCCTGTATTCTTCCCTTGGCACTGACTTCTTGCTACTGTGTCTCCGTGTTGAAGAGTCTGCAGCTTTTCCAGGACCAGTTCTCTGTGCTGCCTCATAGAGCTTCGGTGACATAAACTGCGAGAAAAATTGCTTTGGCAGTATCGTGCTCTGTACCCTTCTTCCCAGGCTTGTTATGTCCCACTGCTAGTTGATCTTGTGGTCCCACAGACCTCCTTAAAACTGTAACGTTTTCAGTTATTTACAGGAACAACCATGGGAAGATTTTTTTTCCCCTCACTACTAAGTTCAACAAGTGAGTCAAGTCACTGACTGATTTTAAACATGTCTGGATTTGATGGAAAATTGTGGGGAAAGTTTTTCAGCTTTCCCTTGCTTATTTATGTAAGGGAGTACTGGTAGTGGAGATTGGGAGAACTGGTACTGAAGTCTGTCGTGTGTAGCTTGCAATGTAGCCAGAGAAATCTTGCAGCAAACCAACGATTTTAAGAATACTCCCATTTATTTCTGTGTCTGGTGCTTCCAAACAGCGTATGTAGGCCAAGCATCATGTCGCAATGCTAAGCATCTACACTTGGGCAAAAAAGTTCTCAAACTTGTAACCCCAGTTAGGTACTTAGCAAAGACCATGTCTGAAATTCTTTCACTCAAAAGTCAAAAATTGATAGATTGCCATCAAAAGGATTTGCTTCTAGATAGCAGGTTATATAATTACTGTGAAACAATAATTATTGTAATAGATCTGGATTTGGTGACTCCTAATGACTGCAAAAGATCAGGCTGATAGAATCATGATTATGGGAAAGAACTGGCCCACACCTTGTATTGCAAAATTACAGCTGTGTAACTTTCCAGAAATGACAAGCCCCCCTCCCTTTTTTTTCCTGTATGTTTCAGCCAGTTTTGAATGACCTAAGTTTCAAGCTGGAGTAGAATGTAAGATGGTTTGCTGACTGTAAACAGATATTGTTGAGCTCCAGGTCTCATGACCACATTCTGTGTGAGAATTAAAATTAGAAATTTTGTAAAATGTGGTTTTATCTTGACCACAATGGAAGCTGAGAAACTGAATCCTACTATAGTAATTGAAAAAAACTCAGAAAGATCTATTTCCCTGTTTCATCCTGATTTTTCGAGTTTTTGAGTATTAAAACTAAAGCTGCAAGTAAATACAGAAATTTAGCATTACCTATGGCTAGTTTTGTCTCTGTGGCAAAGCAAGGTAATAATTGAAGAAAACAGACAAAGGAAATATAGCCTACCTTGCTTCAGAAAGTCCTGCAACCAGAAGAAGGTTAATAACCAGAAGGCCTACCAGAATTTTTTTTACCAAGGTCTACGATGTTTTCCTAGCACCATTCCCTGGCCCTCAGACACCATCACCAGTATAAAACAAAAATATATTTTTGCTTAATATTTATTACCGAGTCCCCTGTTATTTTTGTCACCTAAAGCTACATCCAAAGTTGAGTGCAGGCATTTAAATGGCACAGAATATCCTTGACTCCTTTCTTGGGTGTTCATCTTCCCTCCAAAATAGTATAATATTAATAGAGAGAAAAGAGACTAGTTTTTCCAATGAATTCCCACACTGGTCCCTGCAATATTTATACATAAGAAGATGAGATTTTTCATACGCAAAATGTGCAACTGTGTTTAGAAATACTGATTTTTCCATCCCAACTGTCCAGACTCTCTGCAGCGTGGGACTGTTCCTGCCTGGGGATGAAGAGCTATGAAGGGCTCTTTAGAGCAGGCAGATCTATCCTGCCTCTGGAGCTGATGATGTTGTCCTGGGAAAAGTAGGGGTTCAGAGGTGGCTGCCTCCTCTCAGTGAAGCAGCTTTTCCCTGCCCCATCTCTTTTTCTCAGGGAAGGGGGAAGTGGTGACAGCCTGAAATAATTTTCCTTCCCGTAGTCTGGAAGAAGTAGGAAAGTTGAATCCTTCCCAGTCCTAGGAGGAAAACATGTGTGTCCTCAGATGACCGAAAGCTGCAGGAAAAACTTGATGTGGTAGCACTCAGGGTTAGGATTTGGGACAAATTTGTGTTTTGGACATGAAAAGGGAGCAGGGCTGGAGTTTTTGCTGAGGAGTGAAATTACTTTCGTCTGTCTGTTAAGAAGATCTGATGATGTGACATGAAAACCAAACTGCCTGGTGTCCGGGCAGCACTAAGGAACAAAGGTGAGTCACGGTGTCCGTAACGGTGTGGAAGCTGAAGGGAGAGCAAGTGCTTCCCGAGGCTGACTCCAGGTCTTACTCCGTGTGAGAGGAATGTGGCTGCGGAGCAGGGGACTCCAGTTTCCCAGCGCCTCTCTGAGGAAAAGCAAACTTTCTGGGTTTTGTTTGCCTGCTGGCTCCTTTCTTACTGCTGAGTCACGCTGCCGTCTAACACAGGGAGCAACTGCCATCTCTGTGGCAGATGTCGTTAAGGTCACAATAACAGCGGCAGATGCTTTAGAAAACAAAAAACTAGAAAACTGTTAGAGAACTGTTGAGATCCATGATTGGACAAGTGAATTTGACTATAGTGTAACTTCAGCCAAGATGAACAGTTTGCAAACAATTGTACCAACCACAGGAACTGCAGCTGTGCTTGCAAGGCATATGGAAAAGACAACTGAGGCCTTTCTGATCTTTTGCATGACAGTAGGGCTGTATGGCTGGCGTTAGGCTCCTCAGTTTGTTGGGAGCATGCCAAGGAAATGTTGAGTCCTTTCATCTCCACGAAGGCCAAATTTAGCAGCATTTCTCCTGGTTCTGCCCTTCAGCAACCTGTGTTCTTTCCAGCAGGTTTCACGTAGGGTATTCAGGTGGACCTCTGAATGTGTACAAGGACAACCAACAGGGTAAGACAGAAGAAAAAGCAGAAATTACCTGTAACATGATAATCCTAATGCATATGCCAAGTCATTGCAAACACAGTGGACCCTAATATACTATCCTGGAGAACTGGGGAATCACAGAGTCACTGAAGTTGGAAGGGGCCTCTGGGAATCATGAAGTCCAACTCTCCCGTTTGAAGCAAGTAAGTTGCTCAGGGCCATATATAGTTGAGTTTTGAATATCTCCAAGCACGTACAGAGATGCCAAAACCTCTCTGGGCAACATATTTACTCTTACAGGAAAAAAAACATATTCATATAGAATTTGCTACCTTTCAGTTGTGCCTATTGCCTTTTCTCCTTTCACTGAGTACCACTGGAAAGAGACAGATTTTATTTCTTTACTCTTCCCCTTCAAGTGTTTATACACTCTGATAAGATCCCCTCTCCCTTCTCTTCTCCGGGCTGAATCATCCCAGCTCTCTCAGACTCTCCTCATCTGAAAGAAGCCCCATTCCCTTTATCATCTTCAGGGCTGCTTGCTGGACTCAATCCTGCGTGTCAGTGTCTTTCTTGTCCTGGGGAGCCCAGAACTGGATGCAGCACTCCAAGTGTTGCCTCCCCAGTACCAACGCAAAGCAGTGTACAAGTGGCCTTCTTTGCCACAAGGTCACATTGCTGGCTTATGATCAACCTCTTGTCCACCAGGATCCCTAGGTCTTCCTTTACAAAGCTGTTCTCCAGCCAGTCAGTCCCCAGATTGTACTGGTGCCTGCAGTTACCCCTCCCCAGGTGCAGGACTTGGTTGAGCTTTGTGAGGTTCCTGTCTGCCCATTTCTCCAGCATGTCCCTGTCCTTGCGAATGGCAGCACAGCCCTCCAGTGGATCAGCCACTTCTCCCTATTCTGTGTCACCTACAGAAGATGCTGAGGTGCCCTCTGTCCCATTACCCAGGCCATCAGGGATGATGCTAAACTGAACTGGCTCCGGTATCAATTCTTGGGCTACACTACTAGTGATTTCTCAACAGTCGAAAAGTCTGTATGTATAATTATACCTTGCCAAGACTCCTTTTGGCTCCAGTGGCATTTATTTATTGTTCTGAAATTTTCTTAGTTGGTGAAATCCTGCATTTCATCCTGCATTTCAGTCATGACAGATACTTTTCTACGAGCAGTGTAACATTCATTTACACAGACAGGAGATGTATCAGTTACGAAAAAATATTCAGTTTGATCAGCTAAAAAGCTTTTCATCTAAACTACTGGAACCCTTCATCTTTCACTTCAGTGTTACCATAGGCAGGACATGCCCCAGAACTACCTGTTGACTCTCAAGAACAACATTCAGCTCTCTGGGAAAAGAAAGAGGACAAATGGGGGATGTCTGAGAAAAAACAAAAAGAGTCAAATTTTTGGGAGTCTTTTTGCTCTACAGAATCTAATCACGCAAGCCAATGAATGTAATTTCCATCTATTCAGCTGTTCTGTGTTTTTTTCCCCATTGCTGTTTGTTTTCAGGAAAAAAAAAAAAAAGCTGACAGATTTATGTCTATCTACCAAAACTACAGCTGTGAATACCATTTCTATCATCTCAAGAACATTTGAAGGATATTCTTCTTTGCCAAGAATGCAAAATGTGCTTCAGAAATGATGGTTGGTTTTAATTTCTCTGCATACATTTCTCCTCCATTTTAGGCATACATTTTTCCTCCATGCCTGGGAGCATATTTTTATGCAGCAGTGGATTCCAAAGAGATCAGTTTGCAACCTTCCTTCCTAGTCTTCCCTAAACGGCATTTTCTACATCTTTTCCTGTGACCATTTGATATTCTTCAAAGCCTTGTGTTCAGATTACAGACGCTAGCTATCTCTCTAGCACCATTGCACCCTTCACATTCATTTGCTGTTACAGGGGAGAAGAGGAGCAGAAACAAAGGACGGTGTGAATACAGAACAAAAAGTAGATTTTAAAACTTTTTTTTTCTTGGCATTTTTAAAAGCTTAACTGCAGACCCATGGGAAAGGTGAGTTTAAACTGTTGCTTATTCAAAGCAACTGTGCTCTTCCCACAGTATGAGAAATCTTGCCTCATTTCCTTTCTTCAGTTATGAGCTGATCACAGTCTATGTGGTATTTAACTTAATCATACAAGCAGCACATAGTTTTTAAAACAATTTAGCTGCATATGCTCAGGGATTGCACATAGCACTTTCATACAGCTTCTAGTATTTGTTTTCATATGTTTTATTTATAAAATAAAATATTGTCAACAACTTTCAGGCTCTAACTGGCATTTTAAACATGCTTCTGTCAGTTTGGCAGTGATTAGTTTCTTGTAACTGTGGTTTCTAAAGGCACATGGAGTGATAGCAGAGAGGCAGCTATTTGGTGGGAAGGGAATGAGACAAGAAAGGAGAAGGAACGGCAGAGGCTCGTCTCGGAAAGGTAGCAATTCCCTAGGGGACTGTGTTCTGGAGGGCACAAGGAGAGACCAGTTCCCTCACTACATTAAACAGTTGCTTTTTTTGTACAGCCAGGTCACTACCTGCATCTGTTCTCTAGCAGTTTCCTTCTTTCCCTGGTTCCTGCTTATTATCTGACTCCAACACGCATCTTTTCCCCCTCCCAGCCCTGACCATGCTTCTCCCCGCCATCTTTCAGTCAGTGTGATCTTTGCCTTCTCTAGCTGTTGCCGCTTGCAAGTAAATGATTCCCCATCCCTTTCTCCCACTCGGCAAAAATGGTTTGGTCCAGCTCCTGTGCCAGTCATTTTCTGGAAATAACTAATTTGGAATAAAACCAATATATAAAGGAGCTCTTTGCCCCGTCTTTGAAACTGTGATCACAGCTGTCCACGACCTGAAGTCATGCTGCTTCTGTAATCCATGGCTTTCAGAATGCCGTGTAAAAGTGATGGATACGGCTGTTAAAACTGCTAAAGAAATAGGATGAGCTTTGGGAATCCCAGAAATAAACCATTTTCACTGAAAAAAAAAAAGAATTCAGAATTTTATCTTAATATGTATAATATGTGGATCTTTATAACTCTTCTCTGAGATATTGTTTTGACGTAGCATATTGGTTTAAAGACTCAGAAAATTTCTGTTAACCTGAACGACTCGCTACTGACAAATGAATAAAATGACATGAGAAAAACAAAAAGAAGAGAACATTTTCAGGGACTAGAAATAGGAATTCAAATAAAAGAAAAAAGCAGTGTAGCACCAAGAGTTATGTAGTTCAAAACCTTATATGAGACAGTTCATCATTTCTTCAAAAGAATTTTGAAGAAATTTTTTTTTTGTTCTTTTATGTTTTGCGTAATGAATGCAAAATAACAGCAGAGAAAAGAACACTAACATGCTTTGTATGCTCTGGCTAAAGCTTCTGCCTTTATGAATCACTGAATCCACAGTCTAACAAGACTACGCTGCATCCTGGACAGCTATAGCACAGGATAATGACATATGGGACATGACACACCAGCAGGTTGTGTATGCTCACAGATTTTCCTGTTTGACACTGTGGATTATTTACTGAGGTTTGAGGTTAAACTGAAAAAAATGTCATTTCCTCATGGCCCCTGGTAATTCATCTGCTTTAACTCCCCAATTTCATTTGTGAACTGCTGTCAACTAAGTATTACTTTTAATACAGACAAGCTGTTCTGTGTGTGTTGGTGTTATATTTATTTAGTCATGTGGTGTTGGCTGGACGGAGAGATAACTGCAGTGATGCCATAAGGACTGGAGTAGAGAAGAAGAAAGGAAGAATTGTGTGTTTACTTCTTCAGATGCTGTACCTGAACAGTTTCACACACAGCTACTTGCAAGTTTGGCCTGCTCAGACTGGCTGGCCAAAGTCTTGTCTTGTAGACCTGGGATGATCAGCAGTAGCAGTAAAGCTTCTGCAAAAATGTTTTTTGTAATCCTGAAGTTTGTACAGAGTTTGCTCAGATCTGCTGCAGTCTCATAGGTAACCAAACGCTCCCTTTAGAGTGAGGAAGGGTGGGCTATCACTGGTGGTGCCTCCCCAGCCGGGATTGCTGCTGGTCGGTAGCGTGGCAGCCTGGTAAATAGCTGTGCACCCGGTCCCCTCCAGGTAGGTGCTGTAGGTGACCAGGCAGAGGTGGTGTACGGCTGGCTAATGCCGCGTGCACAGGGATGGCTGGTGTTCAGAAGGTAAAGGGAACTTCACACCACAGCAACCTCCAGTTACTGAAGAGGTGATTTCAGTCTGGAGTGGGAGCAAAGGAAGGATCCTGCTATGATATGGAAAATGAAGACCCTATATTCATACCTACTTTAATCTCTTCTCTTGTTAGTAGAGCAAACCAGAAGCTGAAAGGAGATTAACCCCTTTTTCTAACTATATTTCCAGGAGTAGTAGTAGTAGTGATGAACACCAGAGATAGTTAAAAAGCAACCTATGCTACAGAGCAATTTTGGCACCCTGTAATTATTTACAAATTTGCTAGGAATAGTTTGACCTGGAAATCAGGAGTCAGATTCTTGCCAGGAAGCTTCTGGAACAGCTACTTAATGGAAGTGCGGGGGAAAACAAGCAATACTTTTAAGAAAGACTTTGGTGAACTTATGAATTGGCTTGAGCGACTGTTACCCCAAAATCTTTCTTCATAAGCTTCTGTGGGCTTATTACAATTAAAAAATATAAATATATGCATCTGTGTTGTCTGGAGCACTACTTGTGCTGCCATTGCGGCAATCCTAGCTCATACTCTGCTTCCATTGCTTGTGAATCATCTTCCTGAACACTTGGATAGGAAAACTGTTCCCTACTTGCTTTGCTTCCAGCTGTATTTGTGAGGTTGGGAAGTATGTGTGTGGATGACTGAAGGCAAAGGGTTGGTTGTTATTCCAAGGGTGGAGTTGAAATGCGACTCATCAAGATCTCCTTCCTGCATTGACTGTGTTGACTGTTTTGCAGAGCATCTGCAAGGAGGAAAGAGAGAGAACGCCACTGAAAGGTGACAGAGGAGGTGTTACACTGAGCCAGAGAAAGTGCCTGTACAAAGTGCCTTTGAGTAGGTAAGGGAAAAGGGCGTGGATAGAGTTGGGCAGAGAAAAAAGAGAGAAAAAAAATACTTAGTTCTTTTTTTTTCTTAGTCAGGTCACTGAAATTAAATTGTTTTGCAGAGTCTGACTTTGCTTTCAGTGTTGCCCCAGCACAACCCTGTCAGCCAAACAATTTTCAGAGTGAGCTTAGTTTGCAGCGTATCATTCCCATGCCTTTTCTGCAAGCTTCTCAGAGCTGACAGACAACTTGAACTCACTGAGTGAGTTCGTAACAATGTTGTTATCGGCTGCATGAGCTGGCAGAATGGGAAGTTTGGAGCAGCCTGCAGGCACAGGCTTGATGCTGGATTTTGCACAACTTGAGTGAGTGTCTTTGCAACCAGTCTATTATCCGTGTTGGTGTCTTTCTGTCTGACTGCTCATCAGACAAAAGCATCCTTGGAAAGATGGCTGTGACCTGGTGCAGAATGTTAGACTGTTGGAAGTCTTAAAAATTCCCTGTAAACAGGAAAGTTATTTCCAGCACAGCATTTCTGCCATGAATCTCTTCCTCAGCTCATCCAGGACCCATGCTGCTCTCCTTGCTTTCTTTGCCAAAATCCTATCTCAGCTCTGCATATACAGAGCAAGGCAGCCTGCTGAAAAGAGCCCAGAGACAGGATGGAGGATGTGGTTGTTACTGGATATGCTCAGATGCTTTTTTTTGCAGAGAAAACTGCCTTAGAGGTCATACCCATTTATATCAGCTAGGAACAGAGTCAACCATAGGTGCAGATGAGATGCAAGAGGCCGAAGACAAATTAGTACATGGAATACACTAAATTTCATATGACAGCAGATTGACTGAGTGACTGGTGTGTGATCATCATGATAGCTGGGTCTCTGCCTCTGTATCATTTTGGATACGGCATACTGCTGTTCGTCACTATTCATCAGTGCCATTACTTCATTAGTAAGAAAAGACTACATAGTTATTAGGCTGGGGTTGCTTGTTTTATAGCTTGCCGACTTCCAGTGTAATTGGAAACAAACAAATAAATAAACAGAAACAACAACAACAACAAAATCAGATGCAGCCTTTCTGCCCACCTTTTAGGTATCCATGTGACACACAATGTACAAGATCAAACAACAGTGACTGAGAAATCACCTCCAAAAGGAGGGGAAAAGTTGTTTCAGGGGGAAGTTGTTCATATGCCTGAGTTGATGTGTGAAAGTGCAGCTGATTTGCTGGAGCTTTGGATTTTTGCTCTGTAAAGGAGGAAGATGAATAGATTTACTGCCTCGTAGCATTTGTATAAAGGTTAGTCATTAGTCCAAGGACAGACACTATTCCAAATATTTCTCATGCAAACCTTGCAAGGATTTAGGATTTATGTACTAATACATTGTATGACAGTCTTTCTCTGAAATTTTACAGGGCATTACTAATGCTTACTTATCTCTGTTCTTCACATAACAATTATAAAAAGATCAATATCTCAGCTGTACTTCAAAATATTAAACTAGCGTGCAAAAAGTACAGCAATATTTTCATTGCATCCTTCAAGCCCATTCCATTAATATTTACTTTGCAATAAACAGTGGGGAAGCTAAGCAAAACATTTATATGCTTTTGTTCGTAAGCAAAGTGCAGACTAAATGAAGCACATTTAAACCAGTAGTGGCAAGACCTGGACTGACCACCAGGGTTTAAGGTTCATCTCACATTAAAAATGATTTAGGAGTTTTAAAAGGGATAGTCAACACTACTTTTCACAAGTTTCCTTTGCAAATTAAGCTTGAACAAATACTGGATCCCCACTGTACACCTCAAATCAGCAGAGGGTGATTTGACATTTTGACCTCAGATATACTGACACGATAGGCAGTTATTCTTGATAGTAGGAACATGTAAGACCCTAATATTAGGTCATCTTTTGCATCAGAAAAGAGTCTTCCTCAGATAAACATGATGCTGTTTAACCTATTTAGAGGTTATTTGCCAGCTGCAAATTTCACAGTTGATTAACCTATATACAGATACTGCTCTTAAACCGTGCTTAAGTTTTCAAAAGTTCTTGTACACAGGCATGCCAGGATTACAAAGCCAGATAGCCAAAAAAGGCTGTGAGGCTCAAGACTACAGAAGGATGAAATATTTGTCGTTGTTACTCTGAAGCACAGAAATCCTACAGTTAAAACACTTGGAGGCTTTATGGCTGTTGCTTTATGGAAGAGAAACTCACTCTAAATAGCAAAATATTTTTCTAAGGGTTTTGTTCCGTTCTTGTAAATAATTCCAAATTTATAATGCTTGTATGTATGTTCCTGAAATTCAGAGGAGTGAGAAACAGCAGCTGAAGTATTAAAAAGCAGCCATGCAACTTTCCTTCTCTTTCCTCCCACATGTTCCTTTCCTCCCATTCCCCTCTGAGCTGTATTTTTTCAGTTTTCCAACTAGTCTTAACTTTATACTTATCAAGTCTTTAACTCTTGTCTTTTACATTTGTCATTTCTGTTTTTCTGAAAAGGAATAACAAATGGAACACTTCTCATGATCCCTGCACATAGTATTTTAATTATTTATGTGGATTTTATTGAGCAATATTGAGTCAACCAGATGTTGTACATACAATACCAGATGTTTCCTTAAACATGCACCAAGTTCCTGGAGCATTTGTGGTCTCTGCAAACAGTGGAAGAAACAAATTGCATTGTGAAAATCTCCATCATGTTTATTTCACGATCATCTGAAGCAGCCAGTCTTAAACCATTCTTCTGGGAACTTTTTGAAAGCAAAACCTTTTTTTCCAGAGTCTTGTTTTGATGACATTTGAATATGTCCATATGAAATAGACGTTGCTCCAGCAGTGAAATACAAACTTGGCTTTCCATGCACTTGCTTCCAGTAAAAAGGTTAAGAATGCCAATGACTGCTCTGTAGAGAAACGCCGCATCCGAATGGTAATGCTGCTGTGCAGGACACAGGGCTTGCTCAGATTACCCTGACCTATATATATACATAATTTTTTTTAATTTTTTTTCTTTTATTCTTTTTCGTCATGACAATAAATACAGAAGAAAAAATCTGAGTCTTCTGGGGTCATGAATCTTCTCTTATAGCATTGTACTTCATTGAATTGTAGCTCAAACCTAGGGCATGAGTTTCAGATTGATGTTCACATTTCACCTGGTTTATGAAGGTGTGGACCAGCAACATTCCTGATTCAAAGATAATTTTCAACTTGCTTTTGCATAACTGTTTGTCTGGAAGATACATGACTCTTGATTTTCTATTGCAGGTGCAAGTAGATTCTTCCTGGTAATAGGATTGTTTGTGCAGACCTCTGATGTTAGGTATTACATATTAGGACTGCTTGCTAGAGAGATTAAATACAATGATGGTTGAATTGTCTTATATTGCATGTTTGCTTGAGTAGCATTAGGGTATTGAGACATCTTTCGTAAGTATTGATAATTGGTGCTTTCCACCAAGTACTACCAACACATTGTCACTGTGCCAGGATTTTACAGCCTAATGGGGGTCTAACCAGTTTGTCTGAAATCAGATAAAAACATTTTTATATAGTTACAGAAACAGGCAATCACTGTAAAGCAAGTGTTCACTGTTGCTAGACTAAAGGCTTTTCATAGTTTGCTTGTACTGTTGCCAGTAGCCTAACAACTGCTGTCATATCAAATGTGCAATAAACCATGAGCAACTGAAGACTGAAAACAGGCAAGATTGTAGCATTCTTCAATGATTCACAAAAGATTAGGAGATGAGACTATTATCCTTAGATTATACTTTTCTTGAAGATCAGTAAAAGAGCCAAAAAAGTGGGTAATACTTTTCAAAAACAATTTCTTTGTGTACTTAAAAAAAATGGCATTTATAGAGCAAGAATAGCAGACTCTGGAACATGCAGTTATGAAAGACTAAGTTTTTTCTAAGTGTTTTACTTGACAAAGAGAGAGATGTTCAGAATCTGCATCTTGCAATGGGCATCTTGGAACTTTATTTTGCTCCTGTGTCTTGGATCTTTACTCAGATATGCACTACCTGAAGTCCAATGAATGTGAGTTTTACAGATATAATTCTGACAAATACAATTCAGTTCATACTGTTCAAATCGCCCATAAAAGCCCTGAGATTTCAGACTTCATTTTAGGATTACTGACAGACAAAATAAAACACTCTATTTCAGATATACCTCTGGGAAAAAAAAAAAAAAAAAAAAGCCTTTATTTTCCCTTTTTTTTTTTTATGGCGATCCCTTCATGTGCTTCTGTGCCTGCTGGGGTAGGTTTGTGAACAGATCCATGATCCCTTGTAGGTGAGCAAGGTTCAACAAAAATAATGATGCATTCTTGGACATCACATACGCATCTTGTTATGGTACTCTTCTGTTTTTGTTTTATGAATGCATGCAAATGGTCAGTTTTGTAAGATGAGGGTTCTGTGGCAGTTTGAGGCTGTGAAAGATTTTGTACAGAGAAAGAGTAGAGTGAAAAAAGTGGATTAAAGAGTAGTATAAATTATTGTCTAAGTAGGTCTTTTGCCAAAATAAATTACTGATACAGGTTTTCTTTGTGGGAGCCAAACATTCGAAATGGAAAATGTGAAAATCTGTTTGCTACAGATTGGTGGTACTATAATGAAGAAAGAAATTAACCATCTGAAAAATCACCCATTAGTGCAGCACTGGTTGTCAGAGAAGACAGGCTGGAAGGGACTTCCATTGGTCTATCTTTCATTTTTCTGAGGCTGGAAGAAGTGGTTTAAGCCATTCTGGATCAATGGAGATCCTGTCATGGAGATTCTGCAACCTTTTTAGGGAATCTATTGATTTTTAGGGAGTCTATTTCATTGCTTCACTCTCTGAATAATTTTGTGCTCCCATCTAATCTGAATCTCTGAGACTTTATTTTCATTAATTCATATTTTATCGAGCTTGGACAAGGAGAACTGCTGATTCCCTTTGTGATATACTGGAAACCTGTTACTATGTTCTTTGTTTTCTCTTCCTTTCTCTTCTCTTCCTGCATCTCTTTGAGTCTCTCCATGTGGGATATGCTTTCTGGATCTTTGACCAATCCTGGTGCTTTTTTTTCTGGCCTTCTTCTCATCTCTTTATCCCTGTGTTGTAATATTGTAAGCATGTGCATGTTTCTAACCCCTCCTGCTATTCACTGATTGAGAAACAGATTTTTTTTCATGAAGGATTTCTTTAATTCCTGAGAAGTTTTAGATATATTTTGATTATTAAACAAAACACTAGAAATGCTCAAAAACTAAGAAAAATACTAATTTGTTCATGACTTTTAGAATAGTTTTACAATGTAGTTCCCATATTACAATGGCAGAGAAGTCCTCATATTAAAAACACCACCATGAACTTATTTCTTCCTCCTTCAGTGTAGCAAGGAAATTTAGATATTGAAGGTGTGGAGGCGACTTCCCGAGGTGAGTTCGGCTCAGACAGTTTCATGCCACATCACTTGACTGAGGCAGACATTCCAAACCGCCGGGATGCGACCGCGTGCCCCGTGCTCTGGGTGTCCCGGCTGGAGCAGGGGGGTTGGACTGGATGATCTCTAGAGGTCCCTTCCAACCTCAACCATTCTGTGATTCTGTGATTCCTGAAGTGTTTCATTAGCAGGAACCATGCAACAGGCAGCCAGAGCTGAGAAACAGAACACCCTCAGCTCTCGGCGGGGAGTCCAGTGGTCCTGGGCAGTAATGCTCCTTAACATGCAGCTCTGGCTTCCAGTCTTGAGCTTCTGCTCCTTTTCATGGCTACAGGAATTTTGCTGAGGATTAGCTAAAATGCAACAATAAATAGTTGGTGCAACCACCAACCTCTGGGAAGAGCTTTAGGCTGCAGTTTAACAGTTACGACCAGATTGGGGCTGGTATCACAGGACATGTCACATAACGGCCCTCCTCGACAAGCTAAATCTGTCCTCGTCCTGCAAGGGTCTCCGGGCTCTTCCCCAAGTGAACGGAGAGGCTGCTAGTGAAGGGTAATTTACACCCTCCACGACGGGGCTAGACTTACTGTTAGTGCTACAGCCAGCTCACAAGCAGGAGTGAGACTAGGGTTGCTTTTTGTTCCAGTCTTGCTGAAAAATAGATACCCACTGATTATCTCACTGAGGTAAGAACATCCGAGTGACAAGTGTCACAACTATTGAGATGCAGCAGTGCATCTCGATTCTTATTTTTACTACCTCTCGCTACATAAATTCATCTTCCCTTCTACAGCTAATGGCTGAATGACAAATTAAAGCTAGAAAGGTCTAATGGCTCCCAAAATGTCCGTGGCTTGAGTCGCATGGTCCTTGCTCCCTCAAAAGCCTTCTCAGTTTCAGTTGAAGTGGCTGCAGCCAAATCCTTGGAATTTGGATGTGTAATCTTAGAGACCATCACAACTGAATAATTACACAATTACCTCTTTTGTCACAGATGGATTGAAATTGCATCCACTAATATTTCCCAATCCTCTCCCAGGGAGATTAGGCAATGGAAGGCTTCTGAAGGTTTCAAATCTGAAATCTTCATAAATCTACTAGCAGAAGCCTCTTCCCCCAGCATTCAACAGGAAAGTGTTAGCGCCTGATTTCTTCAGTTTCAAAACTTAGTCGTTTTTGGCTCTCTATTCTACTCTTACGTAAAATACCCTGACAGCCTGTCAGTGGGCTCAAATGAAGGTATATCTGCTTCCTTCTGCTAGGGTAATTAGCTTAATTATTTTCCACGGTTAGCCTGGAGCACCTTAACTGTACTGATCTAAGAAGAAATGATGGTTCATGAATATTTTGGTACAAAATATTTATTTATTTATTACTGGAGAATTCTAGTGGTTGTTTCATTATGAGACTCAGCTGAAATATAAAGCAGAGCAATAACATTTGATACTCCCCAAGATCACTTCCCAAGGAAATTTTCATTTTACCATTGCTCTCCACTTTTTTCTTTTTTTCCCAGAATGTATGTATTTCTTCAAAAAAAAAAAGTGGCACTTGCCACTTTTTTCTGACTACAATGACCATTAATATAAATCTGTGGTAGACTCCTCACGCCCTAGGACATTGAAATCATCATCACACAGAAGTCTTTTTTTTTAAATAATTTTCATAAACAGACTTTGCAAGTACAGCAAAGAAGTGAAGAATATTACGATCTCTTAGAGAAGTGAAGAATATTACGTTCCCCGGGGGTTGGCAAGCATGAGGTAGGCTCACGGGGGATGTATAGCTGACAATAACAGTCATACCTATAGATTTGCAACCAGCTGACCTTCCCCGGAAGCGAACAGGGTCTCAAAATAAGATGAGCCGCATCACTCTCACTTTATCAAACAGCAGGGCTGAATTTAGTGAGAATCAGCTCAGGAAGAAGCAGGAAGAAGCAAAACCATGGAAAATCCAGTGTTTGCTTGACCACAACAATCCTTCTCCAACAGAGAAGGATAAATATAAAACATTTTATACAAATATAAAAGTCTGGCTCACTCTAGCGCTGTAATATCCTCCTGAACGTGACCTGGGCTCGGAGCAGTTAACCTCGAGCCGTCTCGGAGGAAGAGCGATGAAGGAGCTGGCCCTGCAGAGGCTCTCTGGGCAAGACAGGTAGTTCAGCTACTTGAGCGGCGGCGGCAAGCACAACCTGTCCGCGCCGGGAAGCAGCGGCTGCTGCAGAAACCACTGCCAGCTGCACAGCGGGCAGGCACAGCGGGGCAGGCGCGTGAGCTCCGCACGCGAGACCCGCTCCGCGCGCCCTGCTGCGCACCGGTGCGAGGGGCCGGG